>CAIGRO010064097.1:2354-14487 GCA_903798355.1 Fraxinus baroniana
AGCCGGCTGTTTTTTTTTGTAAAGTATACATTTTTTACTTAAAAAAATTAAATTTGTACAGTTTATGTGTTATAAATTAAATAAATTATAAATGTTTAACCCTCCTCATTTATCCGGACTTGGAAGTTGGAACCCGCTACAATTATCATATGCGGAGTTAAAATTGTACAAGAATAAAATATTTGTGTACAATTTTTCTTGAAACAAAAATTTAAAATTACATATTTTTTAACTCTACCATGACCAAAGACTAAATTCATGTAATTCTTGTGATTGTAACATATTACTAACGTTCATGTAGTCATATCAACGAGCAAAAAAAAGCTCGGCCCGAGCTTTTTTTTGGCCTGAGCCGAGCAAAGCTCGGCCAAAAAAATGAGGCTCGGCCCGAGTCTTGACTCGGTGTAACCGAGCCCGAGTCGGGCCCGGCTCGAGCTTTTTTAGAGCCGAGCGAGCCGGCGAGCTTTTTTGCCATCCCTATGTGTGTGTGTGTTTTTTTTTTTTGGCAGTTTTCTTGTTCTATCCAGATTTTGGGACTAATACTTCATCATGGACTCCATAACTTTTAGATTTGGCTTCCATAAATATTTCACAAGATATAGGTACAATGGCACAAAAAAATGAGAGAAAGAGAGATTATAACAATTACATCTTTGTGTATACATTAGAAACAAGATAGAATGGTGTAGATTAGATTGAGATGATCAAATCTTGTAAGACAAATTGGTTGTTTCTTGGTATAATGAATTCTCCTATTTCACAATTTTCTTGATTGTTGTGCGATATTGGTATAATGAATTCTCCTCTTCCACAAATTTCTTGATTGTTGTGTCATCTATTAAATTTCATATTGTCCATAATTTTCTTCTTTAATTATTTGGTCAGTTCTCAACAATTGATATCAAAACATTCTTGATGTCGAGGTTGATTCATAACAATCTGCATACGTGTTTCTAAATCTACATATGCGTGATGTGACATAGTAATTGTCTGAGGCTAAGGGCAACTCGTCAACACAAATTTTTATTGAAGAATAATTAGGTGTGTAAAATAATTAGCATAAAACAAAAACAGTTATAAGAGGAAATTTTCAAGTGAGAAAGGGGACTTTGTGTAGCCTGGTTAGAAAAATTTCTGGAAGAACAAATCACCTTGAAAGGATGAAAAAGTATTTTGATCTTTTTTGCTTAAGGAATAAGAATGCAATGCAAGTTTTTTCTGCCACATTGGATTCTATACATAGCATTCGCCTGAATGGAATCAGAAAATATATCGTGGTGGGTAAACCAGTTCATTCATGAACCAGTAAAGTTATATGTTTACATCATTAGAACAATAATTTATTTGCTTTCATTCTCCACTTGCCAACACACTTAATTCTGTGCTCTAAACTGCCTTCGGAATTTGCGTGCTGTTGTGGGGAGAGCTAGAAAAAGAGTGAATTGAGGGCAATGTTTCCTTTAGCCTTTTTTCTACATTTCACCCGTTTAACATTTTTTTGGTGGAAAGGTTAGCATTTACAAAATGTTTTGTTTTTGTATCTTTTAAGTTAGTACTTCTCAATTACTAAAGACAAATACCAACATCATGATTTTTAATTTCCTAATTTCTTATTCATTCATACATTAGGTTTGGAATTGCATGCGTTTTTGAATGAGAGCAATGTTTCACATTTAATTTAATGGAAGATTCCCTATTTAATGAAGCATTGGTTCAATGATTTGTGAATTTTTTCTCATTTAGTAGTCAAGCATTGATGACACACAATTAATGCTAGAAATAATGTATTCCATCGCCCCTGAAAATGCTAATATAGACTGTTCAAATCGGCAGTAGAAATGACGACATGAAACTGTTGATTCCGTCAGGCGACATTTTTTTCTTTTTAATTTTCGTATACTTTTTTCGTACGTGCGAATTGCATGCTAATAAACTTCGATATTATGATTGTATTGTACGCTTATCATTGCTATCTTAAATGTTCAGGTAGGTCAACTAATTTGAGATTTATCGTGTTGTACGAGGGAGATTTTGAGCATGTGAATGACGAGTGGAAGTGGAGAGGAAGCGAAACCACTTCACTCCTAGTTCCAAGTGATATCACCTTGCCAGGACTTGTGGCAAGATTGATGGAGAAGCTTCATATTCGAGATCCGTCTACACAAATTGAATTGAAATTCAAAATCCCGAATAGGAATGTACCTCCAATGAAAATACTAGACAATGAGGATTTGAAGCATTACATTTCATTACATATGGAAGCTGATCTTTGTGTTACTCTTCGCAAAACAGAGGTGCCAAACGGTTTGCACATAGCTAGGAATATGGAAATGAAAGATCATACGTTTGTCGCCAAGGAAGGTAATTCAGGCAATCACCGTCTAGGTCAGTGCTTCCTCCATAATTGAAAATAATAGTTGAAATATTAACGAACATGACATCAATTCATAGTTTGTCTACTATTGAAATGGTTGAGAATATTTATAAATCTAAGTTTTAAACAATTAAAACAAATACCTGGCTCTAGATTTTCATCAACTCCGCAGTTGCATGCAGCTCGCGCGGCTGTCGGGGTGTCGAAATCAGACGGGACTATGTGTCTAGCTATGAAGTCCTTCGGACTTGCAATTTCTCGAAATTAACTCTTTCAAGATAGTTATAATATTTACATCATTAGAACAATTTTTTATTTGATTTTATTCTCCATTTGTCAACACGCTTAATGCTGTTCTCTTTGTAGCTCACTTGTTTTTGATCATTGATTCGTGATAATTATCATTTTTCAACTTTTCAATGGTTTTATGTTAGATGTTGATTTCCCCGTCAAACTTTGAGTCGCATGTTCTGTATATTGTAGCACTAACATTTTGTGGGTAAATCAATTTTTTCCTCTTCATAGTTTGACACTACTTTGTGTTGCTCCTAAAATGTTGTTATTGCACAAAACATGCTCAAAACTGCCTTCAGTATTTGCGTGCTGCCCGTGGGGAGAGCTAGACAAAGAGCAGCGGATCATATTCAAAGTCATCATATTGAGGGATCAACCATTTAAGGGATACAGAGAATTTCATGATAATTGGGAACAATTAATTGATGGGCTTAACACCTGAACTCTCTCTGTGTGTGTGTGTATATATATATGTTTATTTTGTCATTTATCACGGAGGATTAAGAATTTACCTTTTAGATTGATAAGCTGTGGTATAAGTTGTGAAATGATGCTTTCTAAAGTCTTTGCTTTTTTGAAATTCTCTCTCTGCAAGAAAACTCACGTGTATCAATTAACTGAGTTGCTAGTTTAATGCAGATATTGGGCAGATATTTCTAGAAGCACAACATCGGTGGTTGGAATCTGCTGAAATTTGTGAAATTCTTCAAAATTACACAAAAATTGGCCTCACTCCAGATCCTCCTAATAGACCCGCAAGTAAGACTTTTAGTGCCCCTGTTAACTTAATAATGGTCAGATTTGAGATGACTTTTGTCGGCTGTCAAACATGGTTAACACACAAAAACACATGCATTGACATGTCCTTTTGCCTTTTATAATTGTAACTTTTAGTTGTTGTCACATGTGCTATAAACGTGTACCAATTCTTTTTAATACCAATATTAAGTGATCACCTATAAAAATCTTAACTTTGAAGGTTTGGATTCAAATTAATAGATGTTTTGGCACTTTATTCACGAATCTGTGATCTGATTCTTTTGCATGACAAGAAAGGATGGTGTTGGGTCAATTTGCAATGAAATTACCATACGTACAAATATTTGAAGGCCAAAAAAATCGAAAGACGGCTTTTTATTCAATATCGCATATTTCTGTGCAGCTTTATTCAATTACGGCCCATACTATAGGTGTTGTGGTGGTTCACTTCTTATTTGTTCTTTTTACTGTGTTGTCTTATTTTGTCTTCAGCTGGACTCAATAACTTAGGACGACTTTTCTGTTAGATGCACCTCTCTATCGTTCTGTTTGTGTTTGTATATGAACAATGGATGTTTAAAGTTAGAACTGCACAAAATTGTTGAAAGATGTTTGTCTCCATCCAGTCCTGAATATATTTTTCTTCAAATATGAAAAAAAGGCTTTGTGACGGCTTTTTCAACATTGTTTCTTTCTAATTGATTCTGATTTTATGCATGCTATTTTGATATATTGTCCCATTTAGGTGGGTCACTCTTTCTTTTTGACCGCAAGGTGCTAAGATACTTTCGAAAAGATGGCCATAACTGGAGGAAGAAGAAAGATGGAAAAACTGTGAGGGAGGCTAATGAAAGGCTCAAGGTAGGCGCCAACTGATGTTGCCCTGCTTATGATTTTTCATTTTACTGGGAAATACATTAAATGTTTCTTTCGAAGTGATGACCTTTCTAACTATATCAGATAAAACTGTTTTAAAAAATAAAAGCTAAATCAGATATAAGAAGTCATTCTTCTTGTAAACTATGTTGATGCTTCCATAATAATATATCTGGAAGCATATATCTTTTCAGGTTGAAGGTGTTGAAGTATTACATTGCTACTATGCCCATGGAGAAGAGGACCAAGATTTTCAAAGACGCATCTATTGGATGCTTAATGAGTAAGTCTGGTTTTATTAAGTTTCATAATGTGAAAAAAATTGTAACTATTAATTTGTGATGAACGGATAAAAAACTCACAAATCAAGTAGTTCTTCTACTTTCCATTCCCAAGCTTTTCTGATCTTGATATTTCAGACGGTAGGACTGCTGAACATCCAATGATTTGAAAAGTTTTCTTGTCCAACTTTCTAAATCTGTTCGGTTCAATTAGTTTGATAATTTTCTGCCATTGACTGAATTGTTGATATGTTGAACAATTTAAGTGTTGCCTGTGGAATATTTTTTAATTCTCTGTAGTGATTTTTGTTCCAAATAAATGTCCATAGGCACTGGTCTTCTTTTCTTTGTCTTGTGGGTGGACTTAAATTAAATGTTGTTTTCCAATTTAATGATCCCTAGTCGATTATTTTGTTTTGTGTATGGCTTATATAAATGAGGTCATATCTAGGATATCGGTACCTTTGATGTACTGTCAATTGCACTGATATATTTTTCTCTTATTCTACATCAATTGACGTTAGAGCCAAAACTAAATCTAGCAACATTGTCTCAGTAGGTTGAATCATTATGATAGTTGAACAACCCTTACTATAGAAATTGCAGAGGGACACTGTTGAAGGACTCTTGGATCTCTATGATATAGTACAAAATCTTCGTGTTTTATAAACACTTTTGGATTCCAGAGTTTCAGTAAAAACATAGGTGTAAATTTTCGGAAGGTGTTATTTGGTATGAGTTCATAATTGTTGTTCCTTGTGGTCATTATGTCACTATGAGAGCAGGCTGTTTAGATGATTTTGTTGCTCTAGATCTTCGTGCTGTTTCTACTAGGTTGCAATAGCACAATATTATTCACTGGAGGAGAATTTTAATTAATGGAAGAAAAATGTAAAGAAAATAATGATTTGGGCAGAAGACTATTTATTATTGGTTTTACTAATTATATTTTATTAGATATTAGAATTTCCATGCATAGTAATTCATTATTTTAGGAATCCTTAGACAATACACTGTATTAAATTTAAGGACTCCTTGTAAATCAGGCTAGTTCTTTCTTTGAATGTATTTATGATCTAATTTATATATTTTTCTCTAATTATATTTATTATAGGAACAGTTTAGTTTAAATTAGCCCTTGTCCTGCTTCTGGGATTGTAGATCATGTATGTGCATTTTCTCACCTACACTTGTGTTAAATTTGTCTGGCAACTGGATGTACTAAAATACTAAAATTGCTTCTACTTGATTAGGACGATGTAGAAAGTGGCCTTATGGGATCACAGTACTTGGTTTCATTTTTTCGTCCTCTCTACTTATTTTTCACCTTATTTGGAGGAATCTGATTTCTTTTAATTACTGGTTTTTGCTTCAGGTTGTCTCACATAGTTCTTGTTCACTACCGGGATGTAAAGGTAATAGTCCTTGATCGACAAAACTCACAATGAGTGACAAATGCACGGTATCATAGACAAGTAATGTAATGATAAATTAAGTATTGTCCTACAGAGACTATGTACTTAATCTAGTGGTAATTAATGCAAACTCTAATCGAATAACCAACTTTTGATTGTGCATTTATACTAATCATCTAACTAAATTAAATAATTATTCTAGTGAGCAACTATGAACGCTTTTTGTAAATAAAAATCCTACATCAATCCAATTATTGATCAAATCACACATGAATCCAATTATTGATAAGGTAATTGAAAAGCATTAAATTCTATAATAGTCATCCAATAATAAATATATATTGAGCTTCAAATAATTAAAATTGATAGTAGGATTGCAAAGTTACAAATTAGTTTACGAGACATAACCCAGATTCTTGAGATGGGAAGAAAAAGAGGAGGAATCACGAATTCTTGAATCTCTTCAATATCTCTTGATTGATCTCTAGCTACTCCTTCGTCTTCTTTACTCAAAAACCAAGGTGGAATCTTCGAAGGATTGAGTTCTTGTATCTTGCTTCTTGAATTCTCTCTAAAGAATAGTTATTTTGCCCCTGTATTGTATGATATGAGAAGTATCTTGCAATGTTCGATGCTGTTATGTACTAAAGAGGTCGGAATTTGGTCAAAATCCATGTCTTAGGTGGTTGCCATAAGGAGTTTTAATCAAAGAAGGAAATTTTCCACATCCGTCGGATTAATGCCATGAGATTGCAACTTGAAGTGGGTTGCGATTGCAACATCCAGCTGGTCTAACATCTGCTTCCGCCAAATAACCCCTTGTGATTGCAAGGGGTGTGATTGCAAGGAGTGATCTTTTGTTGTTCCACAATTTGGTCCCCATCTTTTCTTCTAATTTCATATTGAGTCATTTTCTCTTCCAAGTTCAGCCTTTCATCTTCTAATTTCATCCAATTGACTCCGTATGGACTTCAATCTTCATTCCTCGGTTAGAATCAACTTTTGAATTTTTGCAATTTAGTCCCTGAACTTTGAGATTCTTCCCTTTTCCCCATTCTTTGGCCGATTATCACTTCTTTTAATTAAAAGCCATCCAAACCTGAATATATCCTACAACAATCTATATTTCACCAAATTAAGTAGCAATCCAAATATCCAATCAATTTGACTTTCAAATATTCACTTTTGATGGCCTAGATATGTATAGAAATTACACCTATCAGTCCTTTATGCCTTGTCAGATCAGTTCGTTATAACAGCTGTATTAGCACATCTTATCAAAAAATGTTGATCTTTATGTAATCACCTCTTGGCTTAAGTGCAAGAAAGTTGATATATGCTCAAAATCTCTACTTTGAACTAAATTATGTGAAAATCTTATAATCTGAGGATTCTTTTATTTAAACAATACTTACAATGAACTATAATTTCGTTTTGTGAAAGCATTCCTGGCCTTGACTTGAATCTAGGTCTTCATGTACATTTCTTTCTCTGAATACTAGTATATGGGGTCCTTGGCATTTTTGGGGCAGCTGAAATGTTTATAAACTTCCTGAAATATTTGTTTCCTTTCAGGCAAACAGAAACAGAACAAATTTCAATTGTTATAGGGAGCCTGAAGTTATTCCTGATTCCCAAGAACCAAGAGAAAATATACACAACGCCGAGGTTGACGGTTCTCTATTTTCAGAAATCCGACCAAATAGCTATGAAAGAACGTTTCAAGTTGTGGATTCTGCCATCCTCGACCGTGCTCATGTTTCTGAGTTTGAAAATGCTGAATCAGGTTTCTTACTGCACATTTCTCACTTTTTCACTATACAGTATTACAATCCATGAAGTTGCATTGAAGTTTTCACTTTTCTTTTTTGTTTTCTGTAATTAAAATACTCTCAAAAATCATTTATATCATAGTCATCACTAAAAAAAATTGTATCTGCAGTGTATTGTCACCAACAAAGTCCAGGATTCCAGTCTTTTGACAATGTACTGCAACCCATGGTACATGAGATGAGAGATGGTTCAATTCCTTATTGGGATGTCCCTATATCAGGTAATGTGCCGTCATCCATTTTTTGGCTGCAGCATTAACCATTAGATGATTTCACTTTCATGGTTAGTTGGACCATTTCTGTAGCCACATCATTTTTTACCCATTAGTTCAAAATTTTAGACATTAGTGGATATCGACCTTAAGGCCAAAAATGTTTTTATGTAGCTGACTTCAAGTTTGTTGGGATTGCGACTTAGCTATAAGTTAAAAAAACATAAAAAAGGAGTAATTAAATTTTATTACCACATGAGCTTGCATATAAAAAAAAATAAAATAAATATTAATACTAAATAATGTACCGTAAAGGCATCTATTAGACTGTGATAGTTAAAGTTAGACATTCATCCAATTTTGGACAGTGGAATATTTACTTTTCTACTTTTACATAGTTGAATATTATCCAAATGATTTTATATTGATAATGATTTTCATTTCTGCAGATAATTATCAAGGACAATTCTCAGATATTACTGGTGCAAGTTTTGAATCAATTACACAAGGAGAAAAAAATAAAAACTCCATGGATAATGGTTTGACATATGAACTCCCCTGTGACCAATCTTGGAAATATGTTATGGATGGCAGTACCGATGGCTTCCAAGATGTCATTTTTCAGCCAGAGTCTATTTTGAGGGAGGTCGGCACGATGCTTGAAGAGGAAAATGAATGGCTGGGGGAAGCTTTAGAGTGTAATCAGGTACAGATTGACATCACTGTTACATTTTCCATGCACCATAACTGATAGTATAGCAGTAGATGCCAACATTATAGCTTGAATGTGCCACGTTAGGACTAGATCGCTCTATCCACTGGCTTTTCCTCGATCCTCTTTGACATAGTACAAGTAGATGCTTGTTGTTGGAACTTGAGAATGGACCTCGGAGTTCTGTAAGTGCATGGGTAGGATGGGTTTTCTTAACAGATGGAAAACGGTTTTAATTGGTTTAACTTGCTTACGAAGTTTCCGTAGTATAATAGCTTTTATGTGGTCTTTAGAAGTTAAAACTCATTTTTAAACACCTATGCAGGAATTGGCGAGGGGCCCGTGTTGTGAAATTCTTTCCATTGGACCTCCATCTTACAGATCTTCATATGTTGAAGTAGTAGATATTGCAGATGCAGGAAGCATAATCTCTGGTGAAACTGTTCTTCATATGAGATTTTTGAAATTATTGTCTCTTGGATCTATCCAAACTTCTGTCCAGAAGGGGGCAGCGGAAAACAATTTGTGCAGTAAAATCAG
The DNA here is from genome assembly GCA_903798355.1 of Fraxinus baroniana. Lineage (NCBI taxonomy): Eukaryota > Viridiplantae > Streptophyta > Magnoliopsida > Lamiales > Oleaceae > Fraxinus > Fraxinus baroniana. The sequence continues at coordinate 11,650 of CAIGRO010064097.1, forward strand.
TTCGTTGCTGAAAGATGACAATGAGTGGGAGCAAACGTTAAATCTCACTGTGCAGGATGAATTTTCAGCGGACAGGGTACAAGACCGGCTATTGCTAAAGCTTTTAAAGGAGAAGTTATATTACTGGCTTCTCCAGAAGGTTGCTGAAGGTGGGAAAGGGCCTAATACATTAGATGAGGGTGGTCAAGGTGTTCTGCATTTTGCAGCAGCTTTGGGGTACAACTGGGCTATACAACCCACAATAGCTGCAGGTGTTAGTGTCAATTTTCAGGATGCAAATGGATGGACTGCACTTCACTGGGCAGCATATTATGGCAGGTAGAAGTTATGGAATTTTACTTTAATGAAGTTTTTACGTTGGGTTCCTTTCTCCCATAACTCATTTCTTCTCTTTTGACATGTGTGCTTATTTTACATCAATATGTTGTGTTCTTTTTGTGTGTGCTTGCAAAGGAGATATATTGTATAAATGTTTTCAGAGGCTATAGTGTTCATGTTTAGCAAGTATAAAACAGGTGTCCTGGATTTTCTGTCTGCTAATTGGTTGATATTTTAAGTCCACTTATATCTGTTGACGAATCTTATCTCTGTCTTTTGTTCCAACTATTGCAATTTTAGAGAGCGCCTGGTGGTTTTCCTCATCTCTATAGGTGCAGCTCCTGGAGCATTGACAGATCCTACCCCCAAATGTCCTTCTGGAAGAACTCCTGCAGATTTAGCATCCTGCAATGGACACGAAGTAATTGTTGGTTATCTTTTACAGTCTGCTTTGAGTGAACAATATGTTTCACTTGTCCTGAAGAATTCAAAGGAGGGTAATAATGAAGAAAAAGCTGTAGAAACAGTATTTGAGCGCACTGAAACTTTTGTTGGCTATGGTAACGTGCCCCATGGACTGTCATTGAAAAATTCATTGGCTGCTGTTTGTAATGCAACTCAAGATCCAGCTCGCATTCATCAAGCCTTCAGATTTCAGTCATTTCAGAGAAAGCAGACAGAAGAGTATGGGGGCGGTGAATTTGGAAAGTCAGCTGAACGTGTGATTTCACTTCTAGCTCTAAAGGGCAAGAAAACAGGGCAACACGATGAACCAATGCATGTCGCTGTGATATCAATACAAAATAAATTCCGCAGTTGGAAAGGCAGAAGAGCGTATTTGTTGATTCGACAACAAATTATTAAAATTCAGGTCTGGTGCTCTGTCTCGTATGTTATCAAGAAGAATGTGCTTGCATGCTTCTTATATGTTTCAGTTGTTTATTGTCCATGAAATTTTCAATTCCCAATTCCGAATTTTGGTGTTTCTTATAAAAGGCCCATGTGAGAGGACACCAGGTGAGGAAGAAGTACAAAATGATAATCTGGTCGGGAAGCATACTGAGTAAGGTCATTTTGCACTGGCGAAGGAAGGGAAGAGGATCGAGTTCATTCAAACCTGAAGCACTTACTGCAGGTACTAGCGTGCAAGAAACAGAACCTAAGAAGGATGACTATGATTTCTTAAACGAAGGTAGAAAGCAAACAGAGGAAAGATTGCAGAAGGCCCTGGCTAGGGTGAAATCCATGGTTCAGTACCCAGAGGCTCGAGATCAGTACCGCAGATTGCTCCAGTTGTCTCCGAAATTAAGGTAGGCCTATTTTATAACTTATCAATGCTGAATGACCATCTTAATTTTTTGAAACTGATGACTCTTGTGATGTTGTATGGAAACTTTGATCCTGGAATTTTCTGAGTCCATATGGTGATGAAAATTTAAGCATAGCATTTTTCAATACGTTGTGGTACTTTTAAGACCGCACATGGTGGGGAAAATGATATTTAGACTGTACATAGGGGTGTACTTGATGCAACAAATTAGATAGAGTTTGGGCTATGGCTTTAGCTGATGAAATGGTGCATTTGAGTGACACACCACACTTTACATTCCAGACATATTTCTTCCTACTCCACAGGCCCTGCTCCTGAAAATATGAAGCTACTAGTTCATTTAAGAATTACTACTAACTACACAAGTCTACTTTTATTGTTGCAGCAAACCGATTATCCCAAATTATACCTTAAACGTACCACTCCTTAAGTTGACTCCTTCAGATTTCCACGACTGGTGTGGAAAAAAGAAAAAAAATACTCATTAGGTATTTTTGTTACCCCTTGTCAAGGGTGTGAAGTCAATATCCCACAGCCCAAGACTTCTGTAGAGGGTATCAGGCGAACCACTTTCCTGAATACTGGGTAACTGATGCTTACACTCTTTAAGTACGACCCATAAGCATGCATTGAAGAGGGTGCCAACAAAAGGGTTTCTTGTTGGCAACAATTATCTTATGATCTCCAAATAATTGTGATATTTATCGTCATGTTTGGAGGATAGACATTGTTATGATTTTAGCCATGACTATATTGTCCATGAACATATTTGACCTAAGTTATGTCTCCGACTCTCCACATGTCGCACTTTAACTTAATGACCAACGATTTTGCTAAAATCAAATAGTATTGCTTCTCGTTGATGAAACTGTGTGTAAAATTTGATTTGATCTTCTTGATTTTCCCTGCAGGCCAAGTGTGATGGGGTCTTGAACAATCCAGATGTCGATTTTGATGATCTAATCGACCTTGAAGCTTTGTTGGAGGATGATACTTTAATGCCTACTGCAACTTAAATTTCCCTATTGTCAAGGATATTGAATAAGATTCTAGAGATTGAATAAGATTCTAGAGATCGTCAAAGATTGCGATCATAATATTTCCTTTTACGTTTATTTCCTTTTACAGTTATTTGTAACCCTATAAATAGGGTCTTCTACATTGTAATATTATCAAGTCAATATAATACA
>CAIGRO010064113.1:0-11163 GCA_903798355.1 Fraxinus baroniana
TTGAAAAAAAAGAAAAAATGAAAAGAAATGAAACGTAAGGACGTTTTACGCAATAAGTGTCAAACGTAGGGACGTTTTGTGCTAATAAGCCGAGAGAAAATATATATTATTTTGAAGCAACTTGCAATATATACGTCAAGGATGATAAATGCGATGAAATTTAATTGTAGAATGCTATTTCCAGCATTTATACATTGTACAAACTGTCGAGCCATAACTGCACTCCATTATCGATTAATAGTAATATTTGAATGGATAATCAATGCTAACATTTTTTGTCGATAACTTTCGTAAACATTTGACCACAAATTTTAAATGGAGGTCTAAGAAATACTTTTTAACACACCATGAGAAGGTGACTAGGGTTCCAAATAACGAGAGAGAGATGTAGAAAAGACGAGATTTTAGAAGAGAAATTGTGATTTGCGATTTGGGCATGGGGTGAAGATGACAAAGACAAGGTTTAGGTATTTCATGTGGGTGGGGGGTGTCGTCGCTCGTGGAATGGGTGAGGTACAGTTTTTTTATTGAATTAAAAATAAGTTACTTCAAAAAATATCTACGACCTAAAACAATAATATTTGAGGTTTTTGCATAATGTATTTAAGCAACTCCGTGTTTAAAAAAAAAAAAAACCTTGTGACCGTCCGACTGCTACGTGACTTTAATAATATCTTCATTGCAATGTGATTAGGTTTATGTGCGACTCTACTCGTGTGACTGTATGAATAAGATTGCATATATATATGTACACACGTGTGACTTATGTATCGTGATTATAGTAAAACTAATTTTGATTAAAATGTTTTTTTGTTAGTTTTAACCTAAAATGTGACCTTTGAAATTCATGCAAGTTACTTGTATCACTAACGTGATTTCGGTCTCTCGAAAAGTATGTATTAGAAATAGAAGCCAAACATTTTTGCAAACGTGCATCCCATTTTAACATATTTTCCTAAGAGAGAAGAATTTGATCTTTATCTCGGAGGAGCTTTCTTTATTCTTTATTTTGATAAAAAATCTTGATTTTTATTTGTACAATTAAAATGTATGTACTTATACCAATTTTCTCTCTCCAAAAAATATAATAAAAATATTAATATTTTTCTAATCAAATTCAAACGATAAAATCATTTAAAAATTTGCCACAATTAAAGGGATTTTGATTAAAACAAAAATAAATATTAAAAATACCTGATTTATGAATAGAATTAATTCATAATTGACTTTTAATCATAGTTATTAAACCCGGTCTCGTCCGGCAGATTGATTTGATAGAAATGTACTTGACTCGATCAAAATTGGGCTTTGACCGAGTTGACCGGCGATTTGCCCCATCCGATTGATCGATTTGATGTGTTTTGAAATTCTCTCACAAAATTTTTAGGTACAAGGGAATTGAATCTTGGACCTCTAAAAAAATAATGGAATCCTCACCACTTAAGCATAAGCCATAAAGTACTTTAGTATTACTCGTGTGCAATAACTTATATTTATCTAATGAATCATTTATAGTTTTTATAAAAATATTCTTTTAAAAAATTTTGATCCAACTTTTTACATTATTTTATAGACCTAAATAATCAATGAAAAATATATTAAAAATTTTAATTTTCCCCTAATTTTTTTGTAGGTTTTTATGTAATAACCCGTCGGTTGAACCAATGGGTCACCAGTTGAATCATTAACCCATTGACCATAAACCCACTACTACAAACCCAAGAACAATAATAAATAGAAAACATAAATGATAAGGTCCAATAACGATAAAAATAGAAGGGAAAAATTCAAAAGTCAGGTGTTAACTTTGACACAATTCAATTTTCAGCCTTTCAGGTGTCAAGTTTCAAAATGCAAAACTCATGTATTTATCTATTAATTAAAAATATTTTTATTAATTAATTATCAAATAAATTTATTAAATATTTAATTCTAATATAATATAATTAACTCACCCCACATCCACCACCCTTACCGTTTCGGGGAGACTATTCCGACCACCACTCTTCTCCGACGGTCGTTCCGGCGACTGCTCCCGATTTCGGCAATTATTCCAACGACTATTCTGACGATCGTTCCACAACATCTTTATTCCGGCGACTGCTCAAATTCCGACAATTTATACAATATGATCACATATTCACAATTTAGTTAGTTACATATTATTGTTTTGTCACAAATAATAATTTTTATACGTCATAAATTATTTTACGGTGACAGTTCAAAATTTTGTAGGTTACAATTAATTCGTTGGTCACAAATTTCAAAATTAGTTGGTCACAGATCAAAATTTATAAGTCACATGATCACATATTTCTAAATTAGTTGGTTACAGATTTTTTTACGGTCACAGATTATATAATTTTTAGGTCACAGATAACAAAATGGTTGATCGCGGATTATATTTTTAGTCACAGTTTACTAGTTAATCACGGTGAATCAAATAGTTGGTCACATACACCCAAACACCCGTCCTCCGATCCCAATCCACAACCAATACTTGGTCACAAATCGACCAAATAGTTGGTCACAGATACTCTTCGTCATATCCCCGCCGCCGCCGCTGCAACCATCCACCAACAATAACACAAACAACAACCATCACCCAAACCACTACAGATCCGCCAACACACAGCCACACACCAACAACAAATCCACTCAACACCCACAGATCTGCCACCTCTCCGATTCCTTCAACTTCGATCCGCCACACACTCACAACAGCCAGACACACATCAGCCACACACACCTATTAGCCACCAACAACAGCTAACCACTAACAACAGCCACAGATCTGCCGCCTCTCCAATTCCCTCAACTCCGATCCGCCACACACCCACAGTCGCAATGCCGACCCACATACCCACAGCAGCGTCACGATGCTGTTATAAACGGCAGCAGCTCCTCGACGCTGCTAGGGAGGGAAAGCTGTGGTGGAGTGACTGACGGTGGAGTTGGATGCGGCGGGCGGTGAAGGCGACGGAGAGAAATGGTAAGATAGTGAATAGAAATGGTGAGAGAGTTGAGAGAAATTGATTAGTTTAGGGTTTGGATAGATTTAGAGTTTGATATGTAAAATAAAATACCTGATTTTTGAATAAATAAACTTTGAACCTGATTTTTAAAAACCAAACTTTAAACACCTGGTTTTATGTAATTACCACTTTTAATAATAGAAACTTAGCCCAATTTATTAAAACTCATTTTTCCTAAATTCATTTTCAAGTACTCAATTAATATGACCCACAACTTTTATCAATTTCGCAATTACACATTTCACAAACTTTTATTAAAAGCTACTAACTAAATTTTATCCAAACCAAATAGGGGCTTAATTTTCTCTTTTATAAGACTTTGGAGAATTACAATAAATATTCTTATTGCCAAACGTGCCATTAGAGTTATTATTACATAAATAATAAAACAAAAATGACAATATTTTGGGGAATGTTATCCAAGTAATATGATGACTTCATAATTTTCCCTATTCAAAAATTAGATCTACAATCCCCAGTTTACTACCTCCTCACGGTATCACTCTTCTGTGTATCTACATGTATATGAAATCAATGTCTGGCAAAACCATGATTCTGAGAGTGGAATAGGTACTCCCTGTGAAACACTTTTACACCATCAATTGGTGAGCTCATGTTTCTAATTCCTCCTCGCTTGCAGATAAACATGGCCGGTCGAGTTTCTGCATCACAGGAATCAACACTTACCTCAAGTCAGAGATACTCGAGCCCATATAATAAAATTAACTACCAGGGATGTGGGTTCATGAGGTGTGGAAGAGTATATAGTAATGGTGTTGAATGGGGACATGTACATCTCACACAAAATAAGCAAAACTAGACAGAACACAGAAAGCAGTAGCATCACTAAGAGCACTTGAGAAAATGGAACTGATCAACCATTGACTCATTGGAACAACCGCACAAATGACATACAATCACATTATATAATGTTAAAATGCAGAAAGTTTTTCTGGTTCAGTCAATAGATGAGAGTTTATGGCAAAGAGGAGAGAAGCCCACTATTAAAGTAAAAATATAAATTCTTATGCATTCACGAAAGGCCATATTTTTATCAAGAAAAACATCATCTTATAGGAAATTGTGTTCATGGGCGAGAGGCAGAAATGATGTTATAGAATCCCTCTCTTAGCAAGTGTTAATATAGTTACAATTCCACAGGGAAAAATTAAATGCATGATGTTAGAATAAAGAGAAAAGGTGCTGATGACACATACTGATAATATACACACCCACATGAAGTCATGAATGGAAGAATTAATACTGTGCTTAAAGACAATCACAGGAGAGATCAATATGATTTTCCTTTTTACAAATGGATTTATTATTTTCAACCCCCCAAAATTCTAAATTATTAATAGCCATCCCCAAAAAGAGAAAAATAGTTAAAATTAACAGTCATCTACTTGTTCCAATTTCATTCCAGTGCTTGAACTTTGAGCCTCTTTACCTGGTTCAGTGAGGAATCACTTTGATGCTCCAGCTCACGCATCACTTCCATTGACAGTCCAAACCATTCATCAATCCAAGCAAAACAGTTCCGATGACTTTCGCGGAAAAGTGCCCTTTCACCCTGCAAAGAATTCATTCTCATATCTGAAATAAACCTTCACCACTTCTACCTCATAATGCAAAAATACTTTCAACCATTGTCGCCAAAAAGGGGGGAAAGAGATGACAGAAATAGGCCATAACCAGAAATTCTTGATGACACATGAAAACTCCACAGTGGAACAAAGATGACTATACTTAGCCGCATCCTTTACTGTTGAACTGCTTGATTTAAAAGCTTAGACTTTTAGATAGAGCCACATATTGTCATCAACATGTCCCCTCATGTGTAGGTACCATTTATTTTTCCCCATCAAAGCCTAACATGTGAACATTTCATTTGAATGGGTGACGTAAGACTTGAACTCAAGACCTTATGCTCCGACTTCCGATACCATATTCAACCACTTGATCAAAAGCTTAATCTATTAGATAGGACCACATGTATATAATCAAAATATTGTCTTCGACAGTTACATAAAAAAGTGCTTCTATTTCTGAGTTTGGTCTAGAAATTAACTATATGTTGACAATTTGACTAGCAATAGAACCAATGGATTATTCTGATTTGTTGCAACATATTTATAAAAATTCAAGATAGTGAGAACATGGATATGTGAATATCTTGGATTTCACTACAAATTATATTTAAAGATCACTTAAAGTTCACGAGATATACCGCAAGCAGAGCATTTTCAAGTCTGCTGCCAAAGCCCCAGTATGGAGCATCTATTGTCACCAATTTGTACGCTGTCATAACTGGATTACACTGGTCCTGCATGCAGTGAGGAAGACCAAGTCAATGAACCTCAAACAATTAACTTGATAAAACCTGTTGCCAGTCGTTCTGCAAGCGTATAAAAATTCAGTTGTTCTGCCGATGTATTCTCAGTCATGTCAAATAGATGTTTTCATATGCCACCCTGTATTAAGTACTTCCTACCCACTTGAAAAACTAGTCCTTCAGACAATGTTGTCTGTTGGAGTTGAATCTCAAATCAGAATTTTCTTGAAGGGAATCATATCCCAAGTGGAAAATAGACCAAAAATGTTATTTCACAGATTTTGACAAGTTTGATCAAAAGTTTGAACAAGCAGCAGCTCAAGTACAAGGTGAGGAGAAATAACAGCTGTCAATTATATGTAGTATAGAAATGTCACACCAGGACCATTCTTCACTGTAGTTCTCTCCGTCATGACTGAAATATACAGACATAAGGTGCAAATTGAAGTTAATAAAAATAGAGATCTATATATGCTTTAAGGGAAATCTAGAAGCTTCAATGAACCAATAGGAAGATCTTATGAAAATTTAAAAAAGATTTCCATACGGCTTTAGTTCATAGATTTAGCAAAAGAAAAAAGGAAGGACTAGGATATTCAGGGAAAAAATGATTTTTTTTATATCTATATCCTTCTCCATATAAAGTTATAAGCATTCAAACGCCCCTCCTTCTGGTACTTCACAGAATACATGCGGATCAACAAGCCTCAGTTCAGTTGATATTGGGGTTACATTGAAATTGTTTGCTAGATCGAGTACTAACACAAATTGCGTTGGCTTTATAACTTCTAGCTAACAGAGCTAAGGTCGCCTGCAAAGTTCATTTTTCTAGATAATTAGTTACTTCAAGTCAATATTCAACCAACAATGGCCAAGGCTGAACACATATTTTCTCCTCAGACAAACAACTGAACAAGTCTATTGAGGGGTTTGTCCAATTAAACTAAATTATCCAAACAACAAGTGATTCAAGTGTTAATACAATGAACATCACTCAAAGAATCTTATAGTACATCAGACATGACTGTTGAAATAAAAATAATTGAAAACCGTGTTTCTTTTATTCTTGAAAATAATGTAAAATCACCTCGTAAAATAGAAGAATTAATTCCAGTATTGCTGCGTATGCATGCCTCAACTTGGCATCACTTAAATTATTTAGAAGAAAAAATTACTTGGAGGGAAGAATTATTATTACAGTAGATTTAAATGAGTAAAACACAAAAACTGAAGAAAATACAAAGACAGTTAGCTAATTAAAAAATAAAAACATCTTTGGTGTTGCACATATCTTGACACAGAATTTAGGGGTTATGAATAGAGGTCTGGGGTATATTTGAAACAGATAATGATTCGTCTAAAACCATGCGTATGCCTCAATTTCACAACAGTGCTGTGCCTATTTCAAAATAAATGCTTAAATGCATATTGTGCACCATCATTCTTCTCCCACAATCTCAAATAAAGTTTCACCTGAATGAAAAGTTGAAGGTTTCATCTGAATATAAAGTTGTCTTGGGATAAAGAATATTGACATGTATGTACGTTTTGCTATTTCAAAAGCATAACATGCACATTCTCCCCCAATATTCTTTAGTTAAAGACTGAAAAGGAAAAAATACAGCAGGTCTTAACGGTGGTTTTATGCCGATTGGCCGTCATATTACGCTTAACAGTCCATCACCATTGGAAGGGGGTCACTGAAACTGAAGAAGGTCATTTTGGGTACATTTGAATCTAAAAATAATTTTCTTCTGATGAGTTTTTTTCTGAAATAACTTGTGAAGATGAGCTCATCAAAGTTCATTATTTTTTTTTTCATTTCTTCCATTTCACATGTTCTAATAGGGAGGAAAACTAACATGGTCTGTTGGACTTGCTTTAGATCTTCCAATTGATCTAGAAATGAATATTTGTCCAAATCCATATTAATTTGGGACGAGTGAGAAAGCATTTTTGTTTTACATATCTACAATTGAGAGTGCATGTAAGTGTATTGAAGGAGTTTTTAAGGTTTGGCTGACAACTAACAGAAATCATGTACACTTCCAACCCAAAATGGAATTTTGCAAATTTAAAGTAAACCACCAATGGAAAAGGTAATAGTTAAATCTAATTTCAAACATTTCCAGATTCTGGAACATGTAGCACAATCTCATTCAGAAGTAAATTTAGAAATGTAACAGGAGAGCTCCTATCAGTCTGGCATAGCATGTTTAGTTAATACGATATCTTACATTACACATCTATTCTGGTGTTTATGGTAACTAGAGTTCATTTTTATTAATTACGAGGAGGTACCAACCTGCCATCCCTCTAAAAGTGGTCCACGGCCTGTCATCTCTGACTGGAATTGAGAAAAATCAATACCGTTCCTCCCAACTATATAACTCCAGTAATCATCTGCATCTGAAGCTATGTCTATCATTTCCACCTGTCTGATTGACAGTTGTTCTTTGTTTAGGCTATGCACCTAGATTGTAGAATGTTTAATTAATAATCTTGAGAAAAAACTAGAAAGAGAAAATGGGTCATTAAATGCCTAAGAATGAACTAGGATTCCATGTTGAACTAAAGCGATGTTAAAACTTACATTTTCAGAGTGTCCATTGTCAGCCTTATGAATAGTTTCAATTGTTAAAAGAAACCTTGTGAAATATGGGCACTGAAAAACATGAAACATGGAGATTTGCAATCAAGATATTATAGAGGCGAAAATGATTTTAAGAAAAATTGGCAAAAGGTTGAAATAGTTACCCTAATAACTGCTTGAAGCGGAGTCAGACATCCAGAAGCAACCATGGATACAACCATAAAAGTCAGGATGGAAGAAACTCAATCAAAAGAATCAATTTTCAGTTAATAATATGAATGCGATAAGAAATCGTGTTGACAAAACAAACCTGATTTACATCTTGGGTACGCATTCCATGCCTCCTCTTGCATCACAAGAGCATCTGTTGGTGCAAATTTAGTCAACCAAGTAGGGGCTTTGCTGGAAAGAGTAAGGTGAATGAATCATTAAATGAAGATTCAAACTCTAAAGAAAATTCTCAGAACAAGTTTGGATCCAATTAATCAAAACCAGACTGGATAATATAGACTATAACGGCTCTGGAGAGTGGTATAGTAGTCTAAAGATATATAAAGATTACTGAAAAAGGATGAAGAGAAAAAATGTGCCAGAAAAATGAATATCATCAAAATACACTGAAGCAGAAAACTTTTTATCGAAGTTGGAAGAAAACCTAAGGGTCGTCAATCTGGTGAGCGTACTAACTGGCAACTCGAACCTCATAAAGATAAAAAAAAAAAATAATAATAATAATTTAAAAATAGGGCATGTCTTTTTCTTCTTTGTCAATGGAATGGACCTACAATTTTCTCAAGTTTACAATTGATGCATATATCAACTCCATTCGCTTACATCAAAATGCACTGCTATTCATCTGATCAATTGCACAAGAAAGATTGCAAATTCAATTCGAGTTCACATAACAATAACATAGTACTATTTTCTCCAATTTACCTTTGTAACCGATATATTTTGGATGTGTATTGCCCCTTTCCAAGCTCATCATCTTCGAAAGGTCTGTTCACCAAAACTTCCACCCCTTCACTCCCTGTGGTGTTTTGCTGTTGCATTTTCATAACCATATACATCTGAGCTACTTGATACTGCCATTCAAATAAAAAATCCCTTAAATTTGCTGAACAGAAATAGATAATTATCCCTCAAAATCATCTATATTTTTTACCTCTTGCAATGACAAAGGCATAACAACTCGACTTTACAACGACCCCAGATGCAAAAGGATACTGGTCAAGGAAAACAAAATGTACCCAACAAAAAATAAAACTGTGATGTTTGGAGATATTTGAGGATAGCCTTTCTCGAAATTTTGTTACTACCAGTGCCCAAAAATCATAATAATAGTGTTAAACCAAAAAAAAAATAAAAATTCAAGGTCAGAAATTGGATTCAATGACTCAATATTACATATAGGAACGACATAATAAACACAGAAAATCTATAACAGAAAGAGAACCTTCAGTGATATTGAATTTGCAGAATCCTTACAAAAATACAAAATGGGCATGATCACAAAAATGACAGGACATGCACGCACATCAAAATCAACACTAACTTTGGCGTTTTCACAAAGACGAGGATACAATTCGCTGATCTGAACCATTATTTCTCGTATTGATCGTGAGCAGGAACTCCCTTCAATTAAGTTTGCAAAAGTAGAACCCTGACAGATTAAATTAGCCCCAACAATAACTAATGAGAGGACAGGTAAGTATTTTTCAAAATTGCAAAACGGATGATTACAGGTTCCGTTTTGACAAACTCAGCGAAGCCCGGCACATATACTATATTAGAGAGAAAAGGTGACGGAGATGAAAGGAGAAGGAACGTGTCTTTTGCGTTGGGAAGTCCAAAATGGAAGGTTATGTTATGACCTTGACATATTGTATTGGAAAATATGGCCGTAAGCGGACGGCGGCTCGTATTTTAAAAAGTGGAAATTACACGTGTTTAGTTTGATTTTATGAAAATCAGGTTATAATTTCATAATTAATATTAATAATAATATTTTAAATTAAATTAATATATACCCCTACCCCCCATTTCAATCCAATCTATCCAAACCCTAAATCTACACCCTCTCATTTCTCTCCCAAACCCGCCACCTCCCCATCCCCTTGTCCCTCTCCCTCCCTTCTTGTCGACGTCGCCTCCACCCCTCCCCATCTCCTTCCCACTCCCCCCTCTTCCCTATGAACGACAGTGTCGCGACTGCGATTCAGCAGTGTCGCGCGCTGCTGATTCACAGCAGTGTCTACGCTGCTGTGATTCGGCAACAGCGTCGACTGTCGGCGACGATGCTGGGCAGCAGTGTCAACGTGTGTATGTGGCGGGCGGTGGAGGTGCTGTGTCTCTTCGATGCGATGGTGTGTGCGGTAGACTGCTTTTTTTGGTTGGGATTTTGCGATGGTGATTTTGGTTTTTTTTTTTAATTCTTTGTGTGTGTGGACCGGCGGTCGATGTTGTGTAACTGTTGTGGTGATGGTTGTGTGTTGTTGTGGCGAGGTGGACAGCGATGGTGGTGCGGGCGGCGATGGGTTGGGTGTTTTGTATTATTATGGCAGTGGTTGTGATTATGTTGTTACTCGGTGATAGTGGTGCTGCTGTTCAGGCGGCGACAGTGGTGGTTTGGGTGGTAGTGGTTGGTGGTGTTATTGTTGGTAGGTGGTTTAGGGATTAGGGTTCGCGACAGATGGGACGAAATCTTTGTGACCAACTATTTGGTCATTTTGTGACCTGTGACCAAGTATTGTTGGTGTACTATGATTGGGGGACGGGTGCGGCGAATGGGACAAAGTGTCTGTGACCAACTTTTTGGTCGATCTGTGACCTGTGACTAAGTATTGGTGATGTACTGGGATTGGGGAACGAGTGTTTGGGTGTATGTGACCAACTATATCCATCTGTGACCAAGTATTAGTGGTGCACCGGGATTGATGGACGGGTGTTTGGGTGTATGTGACCACCTATATGGTAACTGTGACCTGTGACCTGTGACCTTGAAATTCGTTACTCTGTGACTAAAAATATAACATGTGACCAACAAGTATGGAATAAATTTTTTTAATTTGTGACCAATTAAAAATTCGTGACCTATAATTTTTGTGATCAGTGACCAATGAAGTTAATTGTGACCTATAAATTTTTACATTTGTGATATCAAAATAATCTGTGACTGAAAATTAAATTTTTAACTATTT
>CAIGRO010064142.1:0-12629 GCA_903798355.1 Fraxinus baroniana
TTTTTTTTTTTTTTTTTAAAAAGTGACATTTTTATAAAAAAAGTTGTTACTTTTTTATTTTACACAGTATTTTTTACTTCCTAAAAATTTTTCATATGATTTTAAGGGTATTTTTCAATATACCTCTAATTTTAAGGGTATTTTTGTAAGTACCCCTTTCTTGATTTTAGTATCTAAGCCCACATTAATTATTAGGTCCAATCGTCCAAGAAATGGATCCCAAAAAATAGGAAAAAATTTAAAAAATAAATAAATGCATGTCTACTACGAGTCTAGACGGTCAACAAAGAGTTAGGTGATCTTTTCGCACGTCTAGGCCATAGCAACCATACTTCGCGCCTCGTGTCTCTATTGTTTAGACGCACTTTTTAGAACATAAGTGACTGCAAACTTGAAAAGCAACCAAAACTCAATGTCCATCATAAGAAACGTACAATGGTACAAGTATTTGGTAGACCCTGCCCTGCTAATTTATTCACGTATCAAAATGTGGCGAACTCCCAGGCACCTAGCACTAGCCAATTATAAAATAAGAAAACCAAAAATATTTACAAAGAATTGTAAGAACATTGAAAAAAGAATTAATCTATTTGTACCTAACATTTTACATAATTTTTGACCGAATTGACAAGTCGCCCCCNCATTTTACATAATTTTGACCGAATTGACAAGTCGCCCCTCCTATTGGAGGGGGCTCCTGGGCCCACGGTGCTCCCCAATAGGGGGTCGCTACTTGTCAATTCGATCAAAAATTAAGCAAAAGGTTCAGTACACATAGCATAATAGTTGAAAAAATGGTCCAAAAATTTCCAAACGTGGCGAGCCTATATGCCAGGACCGGAGACTATTTCAGGCCACCGACAATTACAATTCAAATTCAGCTTGGATGGCAAGAAAAATCATCCTATCGGAGACCAGGACTCCAGATTCCATGCACAACCGGATCAAACAAGTTTTTGCGTATTATCCACAGCTAAAGATACACTGTACTAAAAATATGAAAATAATTCTCGAAACCCCATCCGCGATGATGATATAACTTACAAAGGCACCATCACCGATCTCACTACAAGATCATACACATTTAAATCATAAATATTTGATAAAGTTTCAAAGTTCACATAAAACACGCCTGTTTTGATGATTTGAGTTTTGGAACGGTGTAGTTGACCCCTTTACTAACTGCTGTAGTGTCTAGTTGCTCATGTGCGTGTGTGTAGTTTTTAACTTCTAAAACCATTTAACAAACAACAATATATGGAAAGCCCTATAATTTCAGGAAAAGTAAATGGATATGACTTCCTTCAGCATCATATTTGCACAACTTCCTTACAAAGAAAATATGTCACCTTCATCATGTCATCATCAGTTTCCTGCACTTTGCGCCTTTTGTTGGTATGCCAAAACCTATAAATACACGATCACATTTGAAGGAATTGAAAAAAGAATTACCTAAAATACTCTATTATCAACTTTATGTTTGGATCCTCCAAAGCAATACACCATGGGATATAGGACTTGATTCATTATTTAGCTACTACCCTACATAGACAAATAATGAAATCTTACCAGATTTCGCCCAGTAAAACTGGCATGAATTTCCCCCAAGGTCTGATCCTCCGTCAAAATTTGCAACTCATTATTGCAATTGGATTCTTTTGGGAAGCTTGAATAGTTGTTTGCAGGATGGAAATCTTTTATTACAAACATCTCAATTTCACTAGCTTCCATGGATGTCTGCCTAGCGACATACTGCAAGAATACGGTTTCAAAATCAATGAAGGACTTGAACTTATCTCATAAAATACAATGAAATGGTGTAAAAGAGTAAGAGTTAGAATGCAGGTGGATTTACTTCGCATAAGCGTCCAACTGACAATGTGGGGCTGCAATAAAGGTAAGGACGCTGCAGGCTCGGAATTTTCTCCTCATGCAATGAAACAAGCATAAGATTGATATTTAACTGAAACAAGAAGAAACATCTGTACTTTAATAAGAGAAAATAGCAAAGTGTGCAGAAACTCTTAATGGGTGATCTTGAAAACTAAGCTTTTAAGCTGCAACGGGTGATTTGAATTAGAAAATGGTCATAAGATCTTTTAGAATTCCATATATTGAGGGAAAACAAAAATGGCCATTGCTTCTGTCTCTATCGTTACTTTTTTCTTTTATAACAATAACGAAGAAATTAAAACTCATGGATTAAGGGAAAAAGATCGTCAAGGTATTACCGCCTCGTAATTTTCATCTGAACATCGGAGATGATCAATTAGCTTTCGAAGTCGGCTATTCCTGGCCAGCTTGCCACTGGCTCCATTGAGACTGCCACGGCGGGTGTGACTGCGCATGCCACCTTTTCCCCAGGCACGAATCTCTAAACTGCCAACAAAGCCAGCTGAAGCACCCGCTACCTCTCTGTTCAGTTCTGAATCATTTTCATCATAACCTGCATCAGTATTGCCTCCTGCTGAAATCTGCGAATCACGAGCACCAACCCGTCTTTTGTGACGTTTTGGTTTGACTTCTGTGCTGCGTTCATCAGCAGAAGATGAGTCTTTGCCACCATCATGCCCATTTGCATCCACCTCCTCATCAGATCCTTGATTCTCAACAACCCGAGGATTTCTTCGGCCCCTCAAGTTTCTATAAGTGCCCTGTCCCCTAAAAAATTTCAGTGCTGTCGCTCTGGCTGACGTCCGTTTCTTTCCCAATGCTTCAGATTGTCGTCGCAGAGTCTGGGCAATCGAAGCTTGGATCTGTATAATGAAAGTAAAAAAGAAAAAACAAGCAGGTGAAATTTGGTGGTGGTCAATTTAGAGCTAGAAATGTCAACGAGCTTTCAATTCTATGTTATGATATATATGCAAACCTCCAAAGAATGGCAATGCATAATTATAACATCCCCGCTTCTTTATCTCTATTTCTCCTTTCTTAAGCCATGTTTGTTTTCGGATTAAAATCAGATTTTAATTTAAGTCAAAGTCAAACAATCAATATTAATCACATTTTTCATGGTCCCATAGTTTTTCAACCACACATTTTAAAAATTTCTATCACAATCTATTAAAAATCTAATTTTAATCCTCACCAAACGCCCACTTAATTTATAAACAAATGGAAATGAGTAGTACTTGTAGGTCTTATGAATTATGTGGATAAAAAGATTTGACCATTTATAAACAAACTACAAACAATAGCCAAACATGGGCCAAGTAAAGTAAATGTGTTTATTTTCAATTATTATTATTATTATTATTTTTTTTGGTTAAGTTCTTTCTGGGTTGAATGGAAACTTTACGGAACATTTAATAGCTGTGATTTTTTGAGAATTAATTTTATTGTACTATTCACAAGCCAATTCATGACTTCTCCTTTTGACATTTATAAGGAATTTTACAAATCCCTGTCAGCCAAAAAAAGGAGCTGGGAAATTTTTCAGTTGTCTTTATGGGCATAGGGGGAACAAATAAATCATTCCACATATAAATTGTGGGACACAGATAGGAAGATAAAGCCCTTAAATCTTAAGTTTAACTGAACTGCATGAGATTAAATTAGAGCATTGGTATCATTTACCTGCTTATTGCGAGCCTTCTCCTCTTCATGAAAAGCAAATTCCTGCAACATTGAACAGATGGTTTATATTAGGTAAATTAAACAAAAAATGCTAAGACAAAGAGGCCAGAAATTTGTCCATAGATACCTCCTCCTCAAATTTATCAATGTCTGGATACAAAGCAGCAATTAGGGCATCATAGTTTGGATCATCTCTCAAAGAACGACGACTAGCACAATGAGTGCGGCAAGCAGGACACTCATTGTTCCTGCATTGAAATCCACGTATATAAAAGCAAATCGCAAGGACTCGTTGAACAATTAGTCAACAAATAAAAACAAGAAGTACCCAAGGCGCATGGATTTGTCAATACACTCTCTACAAAAGCGATGAAGGCATTCCATGACTGTTCTTGTCTTCCTAATAATACCTGTAGTACAAAGTTTTACATAGCATTACCCATAACACTGATTTGACTAAAAGAGAACGATGTGTTAATAAGATGGTTTTAATTTTCCAGTTCTACTCTCATTTATGTAGTAGAAAGGTACAGATTCTGCACAGTGCAATAGCCAATAAGAAGATGCAGATTTTCATTTTGATTCTAGACTGCTGAATTTCGTTAGCATTTAGCATATTAATTTTTCAGGTTAAAAAAGTTAGAAGGTGGGGGAATATTGAAGCTTGTAAAAAGAATAGATCATTGGGTTAACATGCAAATAGAAAGTACAAGAATGAAATCAGTGTGACATGCATGTGAAGACCCCCTTAAATAGATGGATGTGACAATCCATGCACCTCCTTTCCATTGAATCAAGACATTGGTAAAAACTAGAAGAGAACGAAGAGGCAGGGCATGTGATATTGGTTTCCATTCGCTCGTCTTTTTTTGTTTTATACTTCTTTCATCCCGTATTCCTTTCACCAGATGCCTGAGTGATTTGACAAAAATCTATTGTGGATGCCGAACTTAGAGACCAGAGAGGCCAAAATGTTTAATTTCCACAAGTAAGAACTGTATATGCCATACACCTTTCACACAATTAAGTGTACCCGGGATACTGATACACAAATAAGCATCATCAAAATCTGAAGACCAGAACAGAGTTTAGAGAAATCTATACAATTTGGGCTATACTTATGGAATATTTTCATAAAAACAAAATCTATGTTGCACTGACTTGGTCTCATCGATTTATATTCTTTATTATACACTATATCTTTATTTTATACTTATCAATATAGGAAATGGAACATGCTATATCAATCACTTGCCTGAGGAATGTTTAAAAATTGGTCACGTCATGTTGTTTATCGGACCAATGTCGTGGAGTATCCGATGAGTATCAATGACAGGACACTTGAGAGACAAGGACAAACTGCTCTAGTAGAAGTGTGTGTGCATCATGGAATAAAATTGAGCTTAAGAGACAATAAGCATGGTGTTTGATATACGATAGTCATACATATATAAAAAAAACCAATGGAAAGCGAAAAATCTTGCAAAAAAAATGTATGGTCCAGAATTTAATTTCAATGCTAGTAGCTACTGTATAAAGGTCTTGGGCAGTACCTCCTAGGTTATCCCTCTTAACGTTAATAAAAAGTTGTATATTTTAATTCTGCAAGAGAGCCCAAGGGGCTCCAGAAATACTAGATTCTCTAATATTAAACTTCCACTGGACAAGTAAACAATATATTCCTAGATGTTTGCATCACACCCTTGAACAATTTTAAACTTTATTGCAAATTGTCCAAGTTAATAAAATTGTTTAGAAATGCATCAATTTTCAATAGTAAATCATAGGAGTACATGGTGCAGAACATTTCAGTTGCATAAAATTGTTATAGTTTCATACTTGGCAAAATAAAATAAAAACCACATACCTAAACATATTGGACATTGAACTTCCTTTCGTATTTCTGACAATTTCACGACGATAAATCTGGGATACAATATTAACTTTTTGAGCAAATCATAAATGACCTTACATACAAAAAAGAACCAAAAATTGGAATGGTGCACAATGATATTTCTTTTCTAGATGTATCATAGAACAAACCGAATTGCAGGACCTCAAAAGGATCCTGGTTGTTCGTAAAACATAAACCGATGATCACATACACTTTTTGCTATATCAGAGTGGTTCATATTTTATTTAAAAGTGAACAATATTCAAAGTCCTTGTTAATTGGAGGTATAAATTGTTTCTAAATCCCAGCCCATGTCTTTCTGAATTAAATAGTTGGGTTGGACAAAAATCTCCAGAAAACCAGACCAGTGGTTCAGAACGGTTCTAATGCTAAAAGATAAATTCAGTTTTGTAACAGAGAACTGAAATTCAGTCTGACTCTCATGTTAACTACATAACTAGTTGGGTTGAACAAAAATCTCCAGAAAACTGGACCAGTGGTTCCGAACGGTTCCAATGCTAAAAGATGATTCAACTTTGTAACAGAACCAAAATGCAGTCTGATTCTCATGTTAACTGCACAACTCAAAGAACCAAATAGGTTATCCAATTTTCCTTGTTTTCTTCATTCTTTAGCTTTCTAGCAAAATGTTAAGACTTTGATTGGTGGATGCATCTAACAAGTATACACCAACCACATCAAATCTATCCGTTGGTGAGGCTCAAAGAACTGATGTACGCCAAACAGGAGCAAAGCAAACCAAACAGAACCAGTTTGGCCGGGACAGATTTTCTTCATTCACGTAGAGCAGCGATAAATTCTTATGAAAATAAAATCCAGTTGTGCTCTCAGCCAGTCTCCACCAGAAAATGTATTAAATTGACCCATGCCCACCCTTTTAAAAGCTAAATTGTGTTAATAGTAAATAACAAATTGACACACTGCACAAATGGTTAATAAAAGAATAGCATGTTGGCTTGGTACACCTGGACAACTCCAATCTATTAAAACTAGTGCTCACAATTGGTAACAAATTTGAAAATCTATACTCCAAGTCTGATGGTGATAATGTTCTCAGCATGGTGGATGTTTATCACCAGGTCAACATTCCCATTATAAAAGGACTTACTTAGTACTTACTCTTGAATACAACATTGTGCAAGATTCCAGCCAAGAAAATATAAGCATGGCAAACCCAAAGCGGCCAACCCAATGAGACTCCCACACATAATTTCTGTTGTACTAAAAGTGGCAATCTTAGTAAAATGAAACAACAGAAAGACTTGCCCTGCTCACCAGGCTTAATGATCTTCTAAGCTTTTGCTTCCTAAACACTTCTGTATCAGCTGCATCTTTCCATTTAAGCTCCTCCCAATATGCAGCACCCTCGGACTCATTGTGCATGCTCTTAACCTGCTAATTTCTATTCTTATTGCCAATCCTCTCATTTTAATACCTAATGATGGCCAAAACATTACCTCAGCTCACTTTATCAAAAAGTCCTTTACCAACATTATGAGTTTTTTATTAAAAACTTTGGCTTCGTTAGAAATTTGGGCCACTATATCTTCATAATTACTCATTGCATTTAAATAAATAGCATTTGATGATAAAAATATATAAAATGTACAACAAGAAGATGTACATGTGCATGAGCTTTTTGCATTAGAGAATCACTCCACTGAATTGAGAAAGTCAACAATCACTAAGCCAATGGAGATGAAATATCATTACTACATTTTTAAAATTTTAGGCTCCCTAATAGATGACCCTTAGTGTCAAAGCTGCTTTCACAAATTCATCCATAGAACAATCTCTCTCAGTGTTAAGCATCTACAAATTCCAGGAGCAAGCCAAATTCAACTAGCCCAATACCGTGAATTGTCAAACAAACTCAGCATGCAACCTTTTATTACAATTAAAAAAAAAACAAATAAATCCCAACAACAGAAAAAAAATCAAAAAAACAAAACAAAACAAAACAAAACAAAACAAAACAAAAATACAGAATTTAGTAATTCACGTAAAGTAACTTAAAAATCAATTTATGCAGAAAACAGTGATCGCAAGAATCCAGAATAAACTTAGTCAAACTCAAACCCTTAATGAGCAAAGGGAGATAGCAAAGAATTTTCAATAACTAGAAGATCGAAATAAGTTGAAGTCAAAAGTAAGCACAGAGCCCTCTTTGATGAAACGTGTAACCTTAAACAAACAAATAGTATGGCAACATAAAGCGGGCAGATCACAAGCTAATTTCATTGATCTACACATCATACATTTCTAAAATTCACAATAATCACAACATGGTAAAAAAAATTAACATTATACACAATAATTGACATGTATGCCAGAGTGCAGATACGTGTATGAGTCTACATGTGTGTATATGAAGGGAAATAAAGAAGTACTCGTCTTTTTCTTCGTCACTGGAGGAAGGACTGCCATTGGAAACTGAGAGTCGGAAAAGAAACAAATCAATGAATAAACGACAAAAAATAGGAAATTCGAATTTATCGTCACAATTTTGTAAGCAGAATAACGCATGTACATAGGCGTGTACATGTATACGCATGTGACAAAATACCTTCGTCGTTGTCGGCTTCTCCGTGGTTGTGATTCGGGTTGCTTTGGAGTGAATGATCGGCATCCTCTTCCTCGGGCGGCGAAGGAGGAGAAGGAGGAGGAGTAGTATCGAGCGGACGCTTCTGAGCAGGCATTGACAGCCGAGCTAACGGAGGAGCTCGGGGCGGTGTCGTGGTGGGGGTGGCTATGGTTCGACAGGGTCCGGTCAGCTAAGGATGGATGCAATTTGAGTGTGGCTTCGTTTTGTCTGTATAATGTATGTATTTGTGCGCGAGTGCGTGCTTTGGGCTCTCTTCCATCCGGTTATTTGTGTACAGTTCATTCAATTGAGATAAAATTGGACATTTCTGAAAAACTATGTTTTAAACGCGCTTTTAAAAAATTGGATTTATTTTGAAACTCTCAAAATATTTTCTAAAATCAGAATTTCGAACTTAATGCCTTGTAGGCAAATATATAAAGTTGGCTCAATATAAGAGTTTGATTATTTGCTCCTAACATGAAGTCATCTTGGAACTAGTGTCCACGGTGAGATGGCAATCGCATCCCACAATATAATAATCACGTTTTTCAATAGTAACATAGATCGAGTAACATTTGGTACTTTTTCAATAAAACTTTTGAGGCAATGGCGATGCAAGACGGAATTATGCTTGCTCGGGACCGTTGCTTTAGATAGGATGTGGTAGAGCATGACTAGCTTCGGATAGTTTTAGTTGTGCATTCAACATAGCATCTATATATATAAGTTGTTTGGTCCCCATTTCGGAAAAATGATAAATGTTGGAATAGTAATTGATGAGAGAATGTGTAGTTGAAAAATAATGAAAAATTTTAGATTTGTGTTTAATATTATTTTATTTAGAGAATGTATGATTAAAATTAAGAAAGAGAAACTGTAAAAAAAAATTATGAGGGCCAAAGAAAGCATAATGTAATCTCAATTATATCGGTTGTACGTTGTGGTTCTTGTTCCTTTATTTCCCACAAAGAAAGTAAGGCTACCCACGATATTGTTTATTTTCCTAATTTGGACTTTAACTGAGATGACCATTTTACACTTTTTGTTGCCAGTGAAGTTTGAGGTGAGTTGCATCTACAATATGATTACGTTATTAAAAAAAGAAAAAAAAAGACAAGGAACAAAAACACTAAATCTTGGATTTGTCACTGTAGATTATTTCCTTTGAATTGATCCAAGAAGTTTGGGCTCAGTCTCTCTATTCGACACCACAACCGACACCAATCAACCACAAATCAACACTTTCAACTTGGTTGCTCCAACCTCTAGATAGCCCACAAAGGACTTTAGGAATGAGAGAGTTATGGCCAAGAAAATTAGCCACAAAGGCTAACGGCAAGAGAAGAAGAAGACGGCACATAGCCACTAAGCAATCACTAAGACGCAGGTTCTTCTCAAGACAAAACGGCTAGCAAGTTTTTCTCATCTCTAGAATAGTGATGGCACGGGTAGTATACAATGGAACTAGGTGGGCTTTTAGGTTAGAAGATAGATTAGGCCCAATAAGACATGGTAGTGGGCTAGCAAACCTTAAGAGCAGTCCTAATTTGGGTTGGGCTTGAGCAACCCTGATTTAATTAGGTTGCTGCAAATGGTCCAAATGGGTTATGTGATTCGATTGGTTCAATTGTGGCGTCGACATTTCACTTCACTCATCGGTCGAGACCTATGAAGCATAATTCAACTAAAAAATCGATTAACTTCATAGCCCGAGATATATTGGGTATCAAAACCCAACAGTCACATTTGCTTTATTTATTTATTTTGTTTTTTTTTACGTAGGAACCTGCAACCGCTACCGTTGAATGTGCACTGGATAAATCTCGTTCCATGTGCAGTAGCACGCAAACCACACATGAGAGATAAACTGCACTAGGCAAGCTCGGTAAGACGGATTCGACTGAAGAAGTGTTGGCAGGAGATTTGAACTTGTGACCTTTGGTCTCCGCGTTCACCCGCTCCACCAACTCGACCACCCTTGAAGGGGTTACATTTGCTTTATTTTTGTTCATTCTTTGGACATTGTGAGCTATGTTTATAGACGATCAAATTAATTTTCATTCATATATTTTGTGAAATGCACTTATTTATTCACTTATTTCTAGATATTTATAATTTAAATTGTTTATAAATAGTTGTCTAACAAGTTTGGTACCTTTATTGGAATGACATAATTGTTGTACATCTTAAATCTTAAAGCTCTCCAGAACATTTTAAATGTATGTGTCTCGACACATTTCTAACAATTCTCGTGATTTATCATGAAATATTTCAATTCATGACGCATAAATTGCCTCTTTCCTATCTTTCTTTTCAAAATTATCGGAGAGAATTTTCTTAGTCTTGTTTAATAGATCAAGATCATTAATAACAATTAGGAGGTCACGAATAAAAAAAAAAGGATCTTGCTCCCCACGCACATGTCGATAGTATTTTAGCTTGGTTATTGATTTCTTAAGCTTACACGACGCATAGTTAATTTCTTTGAATTCAAAAACTCTAAACTCTCAAGCTTGTCCATATAAACCTTTTCATCTAATTTTTCATTTAAGAATGTAAATTTCATGTTCATTTGATATTATAAGCTACTAAGACCATGCTTTTTATAAAAGAGTCATTTTTAAAGAGGGGTAAAAAAAACTCCTTACAGTCAACAGTGTTTCTTAGTGAAATCATTGACTAGTTTAACTTATATCGTTTCATGCATCCAACATTTTTACGCATTTCAAGCTAATTAAGCAAGATCTCATACTTTATTTCGATCCATAGATTTCAATTTTTTCCCATACCATCTAGCCATTTAGCAGAACGAATTGTTTTTGTTAGACCTAAAAAAATACGCCAACAGAATCCCTTCAATCTCCCCTTTACGTAGACATCACCTGCACACTGGAACACCCCGTTAGGAGGCAAAGGTAGCCAAAAAAAGTTCGACAACTGTTTGCATTCCAAACTTATAAATAAGATTAGACAATCTTTATTTTTCCTTTTTATAGCCTTTTGAATACATATCCATCACATGCATCTTATACTTGGGTGGTACTTATAAACATTCATGTTACTTTTTATTTATATATTTCGATAGACTCACAAGTATTCAATGACGGAGAGTAGAGATGGCAAAAAAATTCACTCCGTCCCTCCCTGAATGGGGCAAAAAAAAAACCCGCTTCGATGAGTTGGTGGGCGGGGCAGGGATGGCCGCCTTGTCTCGGGTCTCCGCCCCAAACCCGTTCCGTGAAGAATAAAAAAAATTAATTACAAATTATAAAAATAAATTAAAAAAAATAATAAACAGGAAGGGAAACGGGGCAGGTTCAGGGCGAGGACTTGCCCCGTTTCCTGCCCCATTTAATTTTTATTTTTATTTTTTACAAAAATTTCCTGTTAATTAATTTTTTTTAAATTTTTAATTTTTTTATTTTTCATGGGACGGGTTTGGGACGCTTCGGGGTGGGGCACCCCCTCCTCGTCCCGCCCCGTCCCATCCCACCAACCCGTCGGGGAGGGGTTTTTTTTTGGCCCCATTCGGGATAAGGTGTGATGGATTTTTTTGTCATCACTACCGTTGACATCTCTAACGGAGAGAGGGGCGGTCTGACCCCATGCCCAATTTGTTTTTTAAGGGAAAAAGAAGATTTTTATTGAAAATTCTTGTCTTTTTAGTAGAATTGTTTTTGTCAATGTTTCAATCCAGTATAAATGTTTTTTTTTTCCCCTTCTAGCTCTGCTCCCAATAATATTCATTATTCATTATTATTTATTTATAATTTATACAGTTTAAAAACTATTTGCGAATATTAAATACAATTAGTGCTATTTGACTACACGACTTTGTTTCAATTTCATTCCATTTATTTATAATCACGCGTAAGACCAATTAAAGAATTCGTCAATTTCATAAAACCACTTCCTTTAAAGTTCTCTTTTGGTAAATCACATGATCCATGTACTTATGCTTACAAGAGAGAGATTGTGGGGGAGGGCCGCTGGGTTCTACAAGAATGATTTGTTTTCCCTTTATATTTCTCTTTTTAGTTCTATCCTTTCTTTTTATTTTTTTTAATCTAAATGTGACGTCTCCATTTAATTTTCTCTTCTTATTTTCATTTGAATTAATTTAAGTGTACAACATTGATTGACAACAATGATTGACAATGATATGTTGTCAAAATCTTAATATGTGATGTATAAAACAGTTTTTTAAAATGGATGGATATGATAATGTCAAATAGGGTGTTGTCAACCAATATTGTACATGTAGCATGATTCTTTTTATTTTTATACTGTCCGGACTCCAGAAGTCCTTCTATCAATCATTCTTTAAAGGTTTGAGACGTTTTGGATCGTGCTGAACTCTCTGAAAAGTTTGGGACCTCTACTTCAAATTTCCCTTTAAATTACTTTCTTCTTTTCAATATATATATATATATATATATATATATATATATATACTAGGTGTAAGTAACGTGCAATGCACGTTTGCTTAGTTTATATTTAATAGTTTTGTTTAAGAATTAATTTGTTATTAAAAAAGATATAATTTTTTTG
>CAIGRO010064145.1:0-24589 GCA_903798355.1 Fraxinus baroniana
TTGTGGGCTTCTTACATATTTTTCTTGCTTAGACGGACCGGGGTTTTGAATTTAAGCCCCCGTTTGACACCCATTAATTTCTCATTCTCATTTGCATTCTTCATTTCAACCCCACATTCTCCAAATAAAATAATATTACACACAAATAAAAAAAAAATTCATCACTTTTCCACCACACATTCTCACATCAATTACTATTTCAAAATTTCTATTCTCCTCAAAATTAGATTCAAACACAAGCTAAATAAATAGGCGAAGCTGAGCCAAATAAGAGTTGGTTTCATTTCATATAGTGTTCATATATTCAATTTTGAAGTAATTATTACTTGAATCTATTTTAATTTCATTTATATACTTATTTTAAAACAAAAATTGTGTGAAAGTCGTCCTACGCCGAGAAACAAAAAATCTATAATCCTATCAATCCATATGAATGTGTGACAACAAAGTAGTAATTCAAATAAATAAGGAAATAAAATCAAAATAGGAAAATTTTACTAAATTAAAATTATGAAAACACACATAAGTCTGAAAAAATAGAAGAACGCCAAAATAAACCACATTTACGCATTAAACTGAATTCATTTTCAACATTTCAACTCTCAATAAACTGAATTCTAAAAAGTAGTTGAAAAATTACTAAAATCCTTAAAGAAAATAGATACCTGAAATCGCCAATGCTTCAAGTAAGAAAATTTAGGCCGTTGAGCAGATTCTTTTTCTTCTTTTTTGTTTATGGAGATGGAATCTGTAATCTGTATGCTGAGTCCTTTTACATACACTTTGAATTGGCGCAACGACGACGTTTTCATTGATAAACAGAAAATGTATAGAGGTTATTTAGGTGGCCTTATGAAACTGGGCCCATTAACAGTTGGCCCATGTATACAACAAAGGCCAGAATACTGACTGGGAAGTTTACACGAAAATACTTTTAAAAAAAAAAACAAATGAAATTTATATTGCAAAATACTATGTTAAAACTTTTTCGTAACTCATGTTACTAGTGTAATGTAAGCCACCACCATCAATGCCATCCATGGCCAGCAATAAATGCAAGTCGAACAAATACAGATGATTTACAGATTAGATGGATGACGTATGTGGTTAAGTTTAATTGGTACTGATCTCTTGAATTCAGATAGCTAATACGTAAAATAAACCATGTTGGGTCACAACCCACAATGAATGATATTTGCCAAAGCTTGATTATGTCATGATACCATGTGTGAGTTGAGGAGCGACTTTGATGAAGTTGTGAGTTTTGACTACTCTTTTCGATTGTATCTTAGGGTCACATGACGGTGATGAAAACACAACAAAGAAGTTTTTTCCTACACGATGCGTGAAGATCTTGACCTATTTGTACTTTGTTCAAGTAGAGACATCTTTGGAGTCAAAAAATGTTCACAAATTCTCATATATTCACTATGTATTGTACTGATAAGAGGATATTTAATACATTAAATTAGACCAAATTGGACACGAAAATGGATAAATATATCACATTCATTGTTCATGTTGAGCGAAACGTGAAAAAAGAGTGCTATAAAGAGAGAAAAAAAGAGATTAAGCAAAGTTACATTCCCATTATAACAAATCAATAAGCTCATTTTTCATGCCAATTGTGCCCATCAAATATACATCTAGAATTCTTGATATTTACAATAGTTACAATCAACGGTCTATGATGACAATTAAGAGCCTTCGATAACTTTTGAAGTCCATTGCCGGGAATTCCTTCCGACTCATCCCCGCCCCAAACAACAAAATTGGCTGACCTTTGTACCTTAAGATTTTGTTTGGTATGTATTACTAGAGACAAATCAAGACAATATAATATACAAGATTTGAACTTCGTTTTTCTTTCTTACTACTGTCAAGTATTCCTCGATCCACCTTAACGACCATGCCATAAAAGTAGACTTTCGTTTAGTTATGATATCCGTAGAGATAGATGGGAACCTCAAACATCAACACTGGATCTCTAAGAACAGTTCCAGAAAATTCCTGGTGTGAATCCACGCAATGCATTTTACTAATTCTTCTGGAAACTGGGAGGCCATTATCAGTCGAGCCGTGCAAACAGAATAAACGACACTTCTCTGTTTGATGTCCACTTTGATGTATGTTGGCCTAATCCTGCATTTGGGATAACAAATGCCATTAAGTCTCTGCAGAATTCTCAATAATCCATTCCAAAAAATCAAAACGACACCCAAACAGTGCTCTAGAAATCATAGGAGAATGGTTTGGATGAGTTGAGTTTTTGTGATTCATTCAATTTCAATGATTACTTTCTCCAAATGTCGACATTTTAGTACTGAATTCCGAATACCATAAATAAAGTGGATAGGCCAAAATGCAATTACGTTCCTAAAAAATATCATGCTAAATTTCATCGTCTTTTCTAGTTACGGAAGATACATAAATTCTAATTTTTCATATCTAGAATTCAACATTTACTAACATGTAAGTATATAAAAAGTATTATCTAAACAGTATTTTTGAATTTACAAGGAAACAGGAGTGTTTTGGTGAAAACCACCTTTGATATGAATCCAACCAACCATAAAAATAGAAATCTGATCGTTCTAAAATGCCAATGATTGGTCGAGGAGACAGCCATGTGGGAAAAAATAATATAAACGATAAACATATGGAGATTGTAAGATGATTCGAATTAAGCCTTCCAACTTTTCTTAGATAAATGGAAACAATCAAGAATAAGAGTAAAAAAATAAAAATAAACTCAGACGTACTTGTGTATCTCCTCACGAACCATTTCTGTTGATACACAAGGATAATGATCTTCTCTCTTGACCCTGGAAAGAATCTCTTGCATTCTTTCAGGCCAGTCTGAATCCAATATTCGAGTAAAATCTTCCACTTCCCTGATCAATAAAATAAGGGAATATATACCATCATACAAAAAGACTCGAAGGTATAATGCATATGTAAAAGAACTAATGCTAAACTCGACTAGCAATTGGGTTGGGAGGCAGGTAAATTTTATTTTTTCAAACTGCTATATAGCAGAGAAAACCAGAATAAGAGCATAGGCATTCCTTTTGTGAGCTCACAACACACCTAAGCTAAGTGACAACCAAATTCATGGAAAATAGAAAAAATGGAAATTGTTTTCCATTTTCCATGGAAAATGGAGGAAATCAAACACACCCTCAATTCTAATTTTGCATATCTATAGTTCAACATTTACCAACATGTAAGTATATAAAAGGTATTATCTAGACAGTATTTTTTAATTTACAAGGAAACAGGAGTGTTTTGGTGAAAACCACCTTTGATATGAATCCAACCAACCATAAAAATAGAAATCTGATCGTTCTAAAATGCCAATGATCGGGAGAGGAGACAGCCGTGTGGGAAAAAATAATATAAACGATAAACATATAGAGATTGTAAGATGAATTAAGCCTTCCAACTTTTCTTAGATAAAATGGAAACAATCAAGAATAAGAGTAGAAAAATAAAAATAGACTAAGACGTACTTGTGTATCTCCTCAACGAACCATTTCTGTTGATACACAAGGATAATGATCTTCTCTCTTGACCCTGGAAAGAATCTCTTGCATTCTTTCAGGCCAGTCTGAATCCAATATTCGAGCAAAATCTTCCACTTCCCTGATCAATAAAATAAGGGAATATATACCATCATACAAAAAGACTCGAAGGTATAATGCATATGTAAAAGAACTAATGCTAAACTCGACTAGCTATTGGGTTGGGAGGCAGGTAAATTTTATTTTTTCAAACTGCTATATAGCAGAGAAAACCAGAATAAGAGCATAGGCATTCCTTTTGTGAGCTCACAACACACCTAAGCTAAGTGCGCCTAAACCACGAGAACATCATAAAATTCACTCCTAAGAAGACTTTATTAAGATACTACTAATCAAATAGAACCCACAAGGAAAACCTTCCTACATCTCTCGGGCATACATATGTACAAATAACAGTAGCTGAATGTTTTAAGAAAATTGATATAATGCAGCAGAACAGCTCAGACTAAGAGTACAAGGATTCCTTTTTTTGAGCTCACAACAAATACAAGCTAACTGCGCAAAAATCGTGAGAGCATCATGAAATTGATTCCTAAGAAGGCACAAATAAGATATTACACATAAAAATGGAACTCAAGAGGAAAATGCTTTCATATATTCCTTGAGCATATATACAAGAAACGAACAGTAGCTGAACTTTACAAGAAAACAACCTCCTCCTAAAAAACTGATCTAGATAACCAAACGAGTTTAAAAGAAGAACTATATTAATGTGCATCCTAGCAAGGACAGAATGACTTGGAGTAGAGCGACAGTATATAAAAAGTACAAAGTCTAGGAGAGACTAGTTCTCCTCCATCAGAAAGAGAAGAAACAGGAAACAGTTGATGTGATTAGCTCTACGTTGAAAAGCAGCATCCCAAACAAAGCTCCAGAATACTTGCCCACAAATATGCCAAAATAAGCACTCAATCACATAATAAATGCAATATTGGTCTGTGGAAAACTCAGGATATTCTAGTGAAAAACGTCATTGAAAGTGAAAAATGCATTCCTCAAATAAATAATCTTACTTTTCTTCCTACCAAATCCCCAAAACTTTACAAAAACAATTGATCCAATTTTGGCATAATGATGGTCAACAAAGTTCAAATCTTTAGAAGTCCTTGGCATTAGAATTACTAACATTATGTAGTACCTATTGTCTGCCATAGGATGCAGGGGAAAGATGGATTGAGCATTTATTAGCTAAATTCACGTCAAGTGTTGACACCTGTTTATTAATATATATTCATGCTTTTAGCTAACTATATGAAGAGGAACATGAGGATAACAAAAGAGACATATAAGAGGTCAACGATAGAATTCAACTATTAAAGGTTTCATTTGACCAGATAAAATACAAAAAGAATTCTAAACCACAACATTAAAAATATAATAATTTAGTACAAAACTAGGAAAAAAAGTATTTCAAGCAAACGAGGAAAGCAAAGGCAGCTACCATTACATTAAATGAGGAGGAATATATGATATACATGGTCAGGCACATGAAACGTGATCACTGCAAGCCACATGCTGATTCTGGACAAGAATTAGAAACTGAAATTAAGTGTTCAATGTTAGATAATTCTGTCTGACTTCTGAAAATCAAGGCCCGTTTGTCTAATGACCAACTAATAACAAGTAATAAATAAAGGTTCTATTCCAACACGGAATGAAATACAAGGTCGCTTTCCTTGAGCATAGTTCGCCTCTGCAAATACTGATTATGGCGTGCAAAAGAGTTTCGAGCGAACTGCTTCTCAGAGTACAGTAAAGCCCAAATTTTTTTCTTATTAATTAACTATGTCTTGCACTTACAAAGTCAATTCCAAGAGTGAGTAGTCAGTGAGTAGGAGCTGAATGAGAAAGTCATCCGGTGTCTTCTCATAATAGACACGCCAATTCAAATATAAATCTCAACCATTTGATCATTTAGCCAAAAGATCTAACCATTCTACTTATTCAATTGAGTATCCATTCCAACATGTATCGTGTCATGTCACACTTTATCATGGACAATTCCAAAATATCTTGTTCATTTGCAACAAAATATTTTCTGTGTGTCATAAAAAAGCCATGCTTTTGGAGGAGAGATACAATTTCACCAATCGAGTAACATGTATGTAACAGATTCATACCTAACTATTTTTCCCAGAGGTAATGAAACCTATAGTACAAATCTTTCATTTTCCAAGTCGACACAATCCACTCATTCGTAGAACTAATCACTCGATCGCTAGCACATTTAATAGAGGGACAAATAGTCAA
Organism: Fraxinus baroniana; assembly: GCA_903798355.1. Classification (NCBI taxonomy): domain Eukaryota; kingdom Viridiplantae; phylum Streptophyta; class Magnoliopsida; order Lamiales; family Oleaceae; genus Fraxinus; species Fraxinus baroniana. The sequence goes on from CAIGRO010064145.1 coordinate 5,835, forward strand.
TTTTGAAAAAACTTTTGAGTCCGACAAGCCACGTCTTGTCCTAGAATTTTTATTTGAAGAGATCAACCTGAATTTACTTTTCAAATTCCATAGAGAGGATATCAAACCAAAGAAACAACTTGTTCTGAGAACTGATTAGTTATTTAACCATATACCTAACATAATGGCCATGTGCAACTGAAGAACCAATTCACACAATAATGAGCAGTAATGACGCAGGATGAGATGAAATAATTATAATTGATTGTTGCCGACAGGATTCCAAACAAGAAACAAATTATTTGTTTTGATTCTTATAAATTCAAACTTCAGCACTTCTTAAGAAAAAACAGGGCCAGGAGTTAAGTACTCGGAAAACTGTCAAGCTCACCTATCAATAATTTATTTCATTGCAGGGTCTAAATCACAATCATCAAACCCGTCTTCAAGTGCATCCACCAAATTTGTTGAGTTACCAGGGCCAGATTGACAATTTCCATGAAAAATAGCATTGTTACCGGCTGAATCAATCTCACTTGATTCCTGCAACACAAAATGTTGTCAATTCCATGTGAGTGTTGCATGTACGTAAACATGCACAGTGCATATGTATCTCTATGGCAGGAGAAGGGGGACTGGACAGCTGGAAATGCCGCATCTGTGGACAAACTGCTAATAAGTTTACTAAAATTAAATCCTAGAAGCAAAGAACTCGAGAAAAAGAAATCAATCTCAACCTTATGTATATCTGTAGCATTTCTCAAAGAAGAGCTGCTGTTTGCAGTACGAATGCAATTTGAAGAAGTCTTTTGATGGTCTTTCCTTCTATGGATTTTCTTTTTATTTTTAGACGTTCCAGTCCCCTTGGAATCTGCAACCATAAACCCATTCATATGGACAAGTATCCATCAAAAATAAAATAAATGAAGATTATAGAAAAGAGGACAGAAGGTAAGGAAATTACTACATAGCTTGAGTTTCAACAGCATTAACTTCTGAAATTTAATCACACACGCAGAATAGAAGCAATGTAGTCCTCAGAGAACCAGTAAGAAAAATAGATCAGGGATGCCATATAAATTCATAGTAACAATCAAAAAAATTAGAAACTGATAATATTTATTAAATGTAGTACCTTAATTTCAACGTAACCAAATAAGAAATTTTTAAAGAACAATAAGATAACAGAAACACACCCTCCAGAAAATTAGCCCATGCTTGAGTCCAATTTTTTAAACGCTCATTTTTCCCCATACTCTTTTTCAATTACACATTCTCCCGTTAAAATAATTTTACATGTAAAACAAAATTTTTTCCCTACTTCTTAATCATACATTCTCCAAAAAAAAATCACTAATACAAAATCTATTCTCCTAAAAAATGAGGCTCAAACAAACCCTTAATAATAATAATGAATATATAAAATAAAAGAAAATAAAAAGGAAATTAAATATATGAAATTTACACATACAGTTGAATAAAGTAATTTTTTCCTTAGATCTCAATTATTATCCTTCTCTAGAATGGGCTTTCAGAACTTAATATCTCAAATTGTGTATGATAATTACTCTAGTCCAGAGCATATGAAGGCAATCAGGGGGTCCACATCTTCACTATGTTTATATTATTACATTTTGAATCTATTCAGTAATCTTATTTCTTAACATTCATGAGATCAGAGTGAGTAACTAGATGAATAGAGCAGGCTCTCCCATAGAAAACATCTAGACCAAATTCTGCAGATTAATTGTCTAATTGAAAGGTACATCTTTCTATCAAACGAGAATCACTTATATCGACCACTTTGCCTTGGGGACCTATCCCAAGTTTCCACGTTGAATTGCGCATTCTAATAGAACACCAGAATCATTCTATTCCTTTCTAGACTCCAGCATCTCAAAAAGCACAGGATATTTTGTCATAATTATTTCCATGTAATTATAAGTTATTAATCTTGACAATTCCCAAATTACACAGAATTGTCCACCAACCAAAGGCCTATTCAAGGCTGCAAAATCACAATTTGTCCTCAACAACCTAAGATACAAATTATCTCTACCAAAAATCCTAATGAACATGTAACTGAGTGCGCATCATTTGTCAAAAACCAACAGCAGATTAAAAAAAAAAAAAATTGTTATTCAATTTTAGAATTGTAACATATTTTCCTAATTTCTTTCAAGATGATGAATCTTTATGGTATCAACATCGAATCCAGTACAGAAGAAACAAAAAAATGAAAGGAAGAACCAGAGAAGGAATAAATACCTCCATCACCGCCATTAATAAATGACGAGCTTATCAACTGAATGGTCATCCACACGCTCTTCAACCTCAACAGTGCAGAACACATTGAAGACCAATTGCCTCAGTATCAACTTGATCGTACTACACATTATTAAAGAGGAGAATAACCACTACCTAAAAGCAACTTCTGAATCTGGAAAACTGAAAAATTAGAAAACAATAAAGGCAATAATGCTTTTAGCACCTTTACTCTTTCTCTTCCCTTCAAATCTTCCCTCTTTTTAGCCTGCAATCTATTCCGAAGCCGCAACCTTTGATCACCCATTGTGTCTCTGATAGGTGCCAATTTTTCTTCCTAAATCAATGAGACAAGTCAAAATAAGAAAGCTAACGTGAAAGAACATGTATTCCTCCCCCCCAAAATAAAAAGGACATTAAGCATGTGCCCTGCTAGAATGGACAAGACACCTCTGTGAGATCATCGGGCAGATGTAATAACTCCCGTATCTCAAATGCATTCCTCCCGTTAATCTCCCATGCAATTGCACGACTGGTGAGAGAAACCAAATTACTAAGTTGCAGCCTGTCAGCAGCACCAGCCAACTCACATAGGCTTTTACCATCAATTGAAAGGAACTTCTCGTTAAATGACTTCTTCTCCTACATCAAAGAAGAACAAAAACTGATATTTATTTCCTGTGACACCTAACGCAAATACAAAAGAGTCTCATTTCAGCATTTTCTTAACCACTATTGGCATACTTCAAGTTTTAGTTAGGATAATGAAAAATTTAGTGCATGTTTGGTAATTAATTAAATTAAAATTTAAGTGATTACAAGTTGTGGATCCCATGAATGTGTGGATACAAAATATGTTTGACTAGTAATCACTTCCCAAACATGCTATTAATCAAGACAAGAAGAGAAACAAACAGTTGCAAAAAGGTAATATTCTGTAACATGAAGAAACCTTGTTCAAGCGGCCAGGCACTTGATGAAAACGGCAGTAGTCAAGAATCAAGCTAAGCACAGGAGCATTAACGTTTGAAGGAAGGGAGATCGGGCAATTCTCAAAAGATCCCACGCCTCAGAGTATTTCATTCCATAAGAAAGGACTACACATGGCAACCTCTCGTTCCACTTGTATTGGACCATCAGAAGTGTTAAGCCACACACAAGTCTTCGGTGTCTGAAAATGAACAGTGTACTAAGAACAAAATAAAATCATCAAGAATTAAGAAACATAAAGAAATAGAATTAAAACACAAATACCTTGATAAGAGGCAATTTAACAGAATTTGGACAATTCTGTTAAAATGGTCTCTTGAAAACAAAAGTGAAAAAATGATATAGTTCTTAGTAGGCTAACTGCAGTAATCTTACATAAACCAGTTCATTTTGACTTAAATGACGAAGAAAATGGTACCTAAACTCTAGAAGATACCTTGTAAGTACCGAACATGCCAAAGCCCTGGGTCATTGAGGGCAAGAAACATGAGCTGTTTGCAACCAACATGCACACTTCTTAGTGTACAACCCAAAAGATATGCATGTTATAGCACCTAAGCCTCACTTCTATTTACAGATCGAATGTCATAATTTCTGGGTATACAAGCTACTCAAGCTGAACACTTTGACATCCCCCTTGATGCCACTTCCACACACAGTACCATCCTACAACAAATCTAGCAAACTTCTTATATTGGTAGAACCACCAGGATCAGAGGTGTCAAAGTGGCGGGCCAGTTTGGAGTCTTTGGACCAGCCCGCCTATGGCCGTATGCCGGAACTGGCACGGCTAAGGGGCCACTTCCACACACACAATCATCTTAAAATAAATCTAGCAAACTCATTACGTTGGTAGAACCTCCAGGACTAGAGGTGTCAAAATGAGCAGACCAGCCCAGAACCGACCCCTCTGATAAATTCGTCCAGTCCTGGCCCAGACCAGCTTGCTGTCCGTCATATAAGAGGGCTAGTCCAGTCCAGTTTCAGTAAAACCAATTAGAATTCCCTATCTTTCCTAAATGCATGAGTCTCACACCCTATTCTTCTTTGTTTATCATCCCCTTTTTCCTTTAAAGTAATATTTTTTTAACAAGTCAAAACTTTTCACTAAAACAAACAGAAAAATGGGGAACATCCCCCATATACAAGTTTATGCACATCAATCTTTAAAAGAAAATCACTCTCCAGGTTCTTGGAAAGTATCCATCCATGAACACAAAAAGAAGAGAAATGAACTTTTCATTTGAAGTTCATTGTCAAAATAAAAAGATAGATACCAGTCAGGTTTTATGATAAGGTAGGTAGTCAACCATCACTAACTTAAAAGAAATGGAAGGTGAGGAAATACCATGGGAAACAAACAAAAACGAGATATTAGATTAATGAAGAAAACAAAAATAAGGAGAATTATGTAGCATTAGATAATCAAAACCTGGAACGTGAAAATACCTCAGGTTTTACTATTTTTCTGTCAGCTTCTGTCATTGTACTGAAATTACCTATAAGATACCCAATAAAACACTTTCGCAAGGGTTCATATGTACGAATTGCTTGTAGTACAACAACATTTGATTTAAGGAGACATTTGATTCAACGAGGAAGTATGGAAGAAACTACAAATTCCATGGAAAACATGATTATTCTACCCAAAATGCAAGGAATTAAAATGAATAACATGTTAAACTCATCTCAACTTGTCTGTAATGGTTTTTTCAAATTTTCCCACATAGCTGGACCTTCTGGGTGTATATTGACAAAATATCTTACAAATCTCGCATCTGAACAAGCAAGAAGTGTGCTCACTGACAACATGGGTTTTGCAGCACCTTTTTCCCTTAGCCATGCATACATTGAAAATCTTAGACTAATTCTCTCTATATCATAGCATAGGTAAGATGGAAATGCCACAATAGAAGACACCGGGTATCCCAAGTAGTTTTTCAAACAATCGATCTTTTTCTCAAGAACATCTTTCATCTGATTTAAAGTAGTAGGCGCCTGTTTGACCATACTTGATACAACATTATAGTCCAAACCAGCTTGCACCAAGCAATCAAATCTCTCTTGCAAATGATCTCCTCTACCTCGGAACCTTTTCAAGGCTTTTGCCATCTCATCTGAGTTTTCAACATAACCAATTCGTAGCAAAAATTCGGTCTTTTCCAAGTATTTGCTTGGATTCTTGGATGCTGCATCGCTGCGATGGATGTCTGATTTGGAAGCCAAACTGAACAATTTCAAAGGGTCATTCTCTATAGTCTGGCGTAAAGCATGCCTATCACCACTAAAATTCTTTAAGACGGTCTTCGGTCCTTTTAGAGAATGAGAAATTAGAAGGTTCATGTGGCTACACACAATCTTAGCAATGTTATCCGGTTTCATCCGAATCTCAAAGAGAAAATGCACTGCCTTCCAAAAATTCTTTGCACACTTGAACGATAAAATCTGGGGATTCTTCAAGAACAAAGCATAAACACCATTCCTGTCAAAGCCCAATTTGAGCAACCCACCAACCAATACATAGACTTGTTTCCCTGAACCTTCAAATAATAATGCAGGATTTGTTTTAAACAAAATCCCCATTTGTGAACCACTATAACCAACTTCACAGAGAAAACGCATTGTATCGAGCATTCTATTCCAATTATACACGTTTTTGCTTGATAAGTACCCTCCAATCCAGTCACTTTCAAACCCCAGTTCTTTTAGTTTCTCAACAACCCCTATAAGAGCATTGTTCACATCACCAACCAAAAGCTGGGGGCTGCAAGTTACAAGTTTTATAACAGTCGATCTACTCAAATCTAATTGCTCGTAAGCCCTCAATTTCATATCTAAGACTCCTGGTTCATATTTGAATATCTCATTTGCTTCCATATACATCCTTCCAATCTTACTCCTTGGGACCCCATAGTCACAAAGAACTTGATAATTATCCAACAAGACTTGATCGTCACTCAGAAATATCAAGTCCCGTGGAACAAGAGAAGTTGACTGCGTCTGGCTCAAACCCAAACTCTCCAAGAATGGCTCAAACTCGTTGATGGGATGATACCTGAAGAACTTGGACAACGCTCTGGAAACATCTTGCTCGCTTTCAACCTTGGAAATTAAGTCCTGGAGGAAATGGGGTGAATTCTTGCTAATATGCTCCGCATCCGTGAAAGTAAACCCCCTAGTACAGTGCAAATAATCAAAAAGTGCAATCTGAGCATCAGTTCTGGCAACTCGTGAAACCTTGATCGGGACAGTAACTGCAGATTTTGGGACAGAAAACTCAACATTGTTTCTGGCAGGTCCTGAACCGCGAAAGCATTGGATTTTTAGGAGAATGTGAGATGAGGGACTAGGGTATTTTTCACTAACAGCAGGGGACGGAAAGAAGTTATTGAGCTGGGAAATCATTTTAGAAGATACCCTTTTGCTGATTTTTCGAATTAACATGGCAAAACAACAAATTAAGAGGAAGCTTGCTTACAAGATTTAAGCAAACACAAATTCCAGATTAGAACAAGCATTAATAGTTAAAATAAAATTCGTTCAGATAAGTACATTTTCAACGCAATAATATGCAAAAAAATCATAAAAATGAACAGAATTTAAATCCTAAAACAGGGCTTAAACAAACCCCATAAAAATTTTGCATAAACGATTGACCAAAAATCCTAATTTGAAAACCCTAGATTGTTTTGTAGCCATTCTGCCCTTTTCTTGCATGCATAAATAAAACACTACATTCAAATCTGGAAAAAATAAAAAATTGAAAAACATAAAAACCATCAAAATGGGAAACAGAGAAAGAACGAACGATTGAGGACCTTAAATGTAAATGAAAAATCAAATAGTAAATGAGGACCTCGAAATGGTTCTCCAGCAAATGCAAAATCTCGAAATGGTTCTCCAATACATAGGTTAAAAATTAGGACCTTAAATTAAATGTAAATGCCAAGAAAAGAAGTATTGCAGTCGTAATTCGTACTGTTTACCGGTGGGAAGGAAGGGAAAGCAAGAGAAGAAGAGTGGAGTGTGGAGACTGGAATTTATACCGGCGTCGGCGCGGCTTGAAGTACGGTTGGAGCTTGGAGGAGGACTGGACGGGGCTCAGACGCAGGGAGTGTTGTTAGGTTAAAAAAAATGTTGGGCCAAAAGTGAGTGAGGCTCTGTAGTGTTGGGCTGGGCCTAACCAAATTTTAAAATAAAAAAAAAAAAAGCCAAAAAATGAGGGGCCTCCACTTCTGGGCCTGAGGCGCCGGTCTCATCTGCCTCTATGCAGAACCGGCCCTGCTGACATAACAAGTAAACAACTTTTTTTTTTTTAAATACTTATAATTTAACTTATGTGGGTTGAGTGTGGTCCGAAAAAGAACATACAAATTTGACTTGTAATATCTTGCCAAAATGTAATAGGGAATCGGGATTTCTTGTTTTGGTGAACAATCAACAAAATCTTTTGATTCTAAAGGTAAACTATATTAGAAGCGTAGAACGGATTGTATCGAACACATTTTTGATAATCGACTTTAAATGATGAGTAAATTGTATCAACTATTTATCTTTGGTACTGCAGGATTGCAACAACTATCAGGGGGGTAGTAATTAATGATCGATACAAGTAATTGCCTCGAGGGCAAATGACTTACTAAAGCTGTTGGAATAAAAATAAAAAATTTTTTTTGAAGTATTTGACATCGTAACAATTTTACAAAAATAAAATAAAATAAAAATCGTAAGAATGTTCACGAACGGAGTTAGAATTAGATTTTAAGGTGGATGTGATGTCTCGATAATAACACATAAGTCAAGAATGCTTCTATCCCCGACAAGAAAGGAAAAAGACTCAATCACAGTAAACAACTTTTTTTTTATACGTAAAATTAACTTATGTGGGTTGAGTGTTGTCCGAAAAAGAACATACACTAAATTTGACTTGTAGAATCTTTGCCAAAATGTCATAGGGAATCGGGATTTCTTGTTTTGGTGAACAATGGATTTTTTTTTTGCTATCAATTTATGCTTCCTTTTAGAGGAAGAGATGAAATTATTTGATCCTTTTGATATACCCATCAAACACGGCCGATCTCACACCTCAATCGGTATCCTTGTGTCATTTATTTGATGAGGATTAAAATTTAATTTTTAATAAAAATTGATCAAATGTATGGTTTAAAAGTTATGGACTTATGAAATATGCTATTTAAATTAATTGTTAATTTTGACTTAAATTAGATTTTAGTTCCTAGACTAAATATGATGGTGTTTGGTGGGGATTAAAATTAGATTTTTAGTAGATTATGATAGAAGTTTTTGAAATGTATCGTTCAAAAGTTGTGGGATAAGTGAAAGATATGTTGAAAGTTGATGGTGATTAAAATTAGATTATTTGACTTTGATTTGGATTAAAATCAGATTTTAATCCGGACCAAACATAGACTATATGTTTTGTAAAGAAAGAGAGACATGAAACATTAGACATAATTAATTATAGCCACCAAATATTGCAGCTTCACATCAATTATATTGTCCCATTAACTAACCCTTTCAAATCAATTAATTATTTCCCAAATTTAAAAAATAAAATATTATGGTTTATTCTCGCAAAGGAAAATGTTACCTCAAAATTAATTATTATCACTATTAAATATTAATAGCATTGTCAATAAATAGTCTTTGCACTCTCCATTCACGAAATTGATTAATTAAAATTTCCAAATAGAATAAGAAATTTCAAATCAAATATGGATGACAAAGAAATTGACGCAATATATAGATTCCCATAAGGTCAATGCTTCAAGACTTTGGAAGAAATATCAATTGCATATTCTATATTTTTGGCTGGAAGATTGATTTACAAATTTATCTCACGTCTCTCATAAATAGCTGAAAAAACCAATTTGTGTCGATGAGCATGGTAGAAAGTCAATAAACGCATTAAATTCTTCGTCACACCAAACAATCTAACATGACTTGAACAAAATTCCAAATCAAGCATTAAAATCCCACAACCGTCAATGTCATTCTCTAAATTACCCTCTAAAAGACTCCGTCTCACCCTATACAAGAAATACTCAACGGTTCTTGTGCACACATAGTATAATCACTCATTCAATCAATCAATCATCATAATTGAAAGTATGAACCATTCAAATCATGATATATCAGATATTGAGTAAGTAAGAGAATAAAGTGCGGGTCATTGGACTCATTCAGCATCGAGGTGTAGTAATTTGAAAAAATTAGGACGGCATGCACAAGTATCTATATAAATCACGATACTTAGGATGTCGAGCGGGTTTGCACACCCACTCATTGTTTCTCTATCTTGCTGACTCAATGTTGGATATGTCGTGAATTGAGTGATTCAAAGTTCGGGTTTCAGGCTGACATGATTTGAGTAAACCATTATAAATTAGCTTCAAATATTTTATGCATTCATCGAGGTCAACTCTGTCATTTCATTTCTTATCCTCCCATTTAAACCAAACCTCCACTCAGTCACCACCACCCCACATCACCCCACCTACCCACGCAGAGAGATATCAGATATAGATATATAGAGGTCTATATGTATACATGCAGATATAAAATATACATACAGAGATAATTCTTGTCCTGCAGAAGTGAACCACCATGTCTCTACCGAAGCCTGAAACCACCACCACCCCTTTTCCATCAATTGAAAAATGTGATATCTCCGCCGTTAGCCACCACTCCATAGCGGCGGACCTCGATGGCACCCTCTTAATCTCCCGCTCCTCCTTCCCCTACTTCATGCTTATTGCCATCGAAGCCGGTAGCCTCCTTCGAGGTCTAATCCTTCTCCTCGCTTTCCCTCTGATTGCCATTGCCTACATATTTGTCTCTGAATCCTTGGCCATCCAAATGCTCATTTTCATCGCCTTTTCGGGGCTCAAAGTACGGGATATCGAGCTCGTCTCGCGGGCCACGCTTCCAAGATTCTATGCATCAGATGTTAGGCAAGAAAGTTTCGAAGTGTTTGATAAGTGTCAGAGAAAAGTGATCGTCACTGCTAATCCAACTATAATGGTGGATCCATTTGTTAAAGATTTCTTGGGAGGTGATAAAGTGATTGGGACTGAAATTGAAGTGAACCCTAAAACCAAGAAAGCTACAGGGTTTGTGAAGAAACCTGGGGTTCTCGTAGGAAAATGGAAAAGATTATCTTTGTTGAAGGAATTTGGGGAAGAAAAACCTGATATTGGGATTGGAGATAGAGAATCTGATCATGATTTTATGTCCATTTGTAAGGTCAGTTTTTCTTACAATTTCTTGAATTTGTTACAGTAGAAAATATGCAGTTTTTATGCAGTTTTTTTTTTTTAATAGATTGCAGTGATTTCTTTTTAACATGTGTAGTACAGTAAATAATCTTGATTCATGGATTTCTCAGTTCAAGAAATTAAAATAAGAGGATTGAACCGACTTTATTCAAATTCGTTAGCAGTAACTGTATATTTCTTGATATTGATCAGTTGAATTTATAAAACCAACTTCTTGATTGAGAATTTCTGTGTAAAATACATTAAATTATAATTTAATGTAAGTATTCCAAGATTAAAGAATTTGATTTTGATTTGTGATATTATTATTTTTCATAATAAAAGAACTAATATTTCTTGATTAGGCCATAATTTTATTTCTTGATTTGTACTAGTAATATCTTTAGGCTTCGTTTGATCTACATTATTATCTTATTAAAATGAAAAATATAACCATTATCCATCATATTAACATTTAAATTCAAATTTTATATCTCTTTTGTGGACTCAATAACGACTATATTTTTCATTCTCATTCTACAATAATTTGACTCAAACAGGGGCTTAATTTTATTTGCTTAATTTTACATTAATTACTCGAGGGCCTTGTAATTAATGAAGTAGTTGAGGAAACTAATTGTTTTTTTTTTTTTTAAAGTAGTTGAGGTAATTAATTAATATGACTATCGTTGAAAAATTAGGGTCCATAGCATTTACTATAGCAAACTGTCATGCAGCAGAAGCGAAGTAGTGAAAGAGCAAGACATGTATTAATACTTGTAAAGATTAAGGACTGTTTGGCAGGACATCTGCTTTCGATTTTGCTTTTGCTTCTTCCAGCTTTTAGCTTCGTCTAAAAGAAGTACTTCGAACAGTTGCTATTTGAATCGAGCAGTTCTAAGAAAATCAAGCTAATTTGGACCGTTTATAAGCCTTCTGTAATTTCAGTTGTATTCAATGATAGCATAAAGTTTCATTAGATTTTGATGATATAGTTTAACCTATGCTCAACAGGAGGGATACATGGTGCACCCCAGCAAAACATCTAAACCGGTGCCACTTGATCGCTTTAAAAGCCGATTAATCTTCCATGACGGTCGATTAGTCCAATGCCCAACCCCACTCAATGCGCTCATCACCTACATTTGGTTGCCATTCGGATTTATTCTCTCATTGATTCGAGTATACTTCAATCTCCCCCTGCCAGAACGGATTGTTCGTTACACGTATCCTATGCTCGGAATCAACCTTGTGATCAAGGGTAACCCGCCTCCACCACCCTCCTCTGGGTCCCCAGGGAACCTCTACGTGTGCAACCACCGCACCGCCCTTGATCCCATCGTTATTGCCATTGCGCTTGGACGCAAAGTTTCCTGTGTGACTTACAGCGTTAGCAAGTTATCACGCTTTTTGTCGCCAATCCCAGCTGTGGCCTTAACACGTGATCGTGAGGCTGATGCTGCCAGGATCAAGGCATTACTCCAGAAGGGTGATTTAGTGGTTTGCCCCGAAGGGACAACGTGCAGGGAGCCTTATTTGCTGAGATTCAGCGCTTTGTTTGCAGAGTTGAGCGACAGGATTGTACCCGTGGCAGTGAACATTAAGCAAAACATGTTCCATGGCACGACAGTACGAGGTGTGAAATTCTGGGACGCTTACTTCTACTTCATGAATCCCCGGCCCACGTACGAGATCACATTCCTTGACCGGCTACCGGAGGCAATGACGTGCAAGGCTGGTAAGTCGTCGATTGAGGTTGCCAATCATGTGCAGAAGGTCTTGGGTGGTGCTCTTGGATTTGAGTGCACTCAATTGACTAGGAAGGATAAGTACTTGCTGCTTGGTGGCAATGATGGGAAGGTGGAATCCATGTATTCCAAGAAATGAAAAGAAATTGAATCAAATTCTCAGTAATTTGATCGTATCCTAATGAGAGATCAAATCTTGATTTGTTGAAAGATTGGGTTTGAGTAGGCAACCTTAAATGGGTCAAGTGTTGTTTTTAGCATTGTGTATTTGTTTATGTAGTAAAACTGCTTATGAATTCTTATGTTGCTGCTGCAGCTTCATATTGATGTAGTAAAATTTACTATCATTTCTTGATGATGCTTTGAATTCGAGTATTTCATAGAGTATGGTAAATTCTTACACTATGTCTAGTACGTAGAGAGTGTTTGATGCACATTAGTGAAGGGAAAATGTATTTTAAATAGTGATGTGATGAAAAATATATGGTTAGAAAATAAAGAAAGGTTTTGGATGTGATGAAAAATATTATTGAAGAATGTGTGGTTGAAAATGAGTCTTGAAAAAAATATGAATCAAACATGGACGTAGTATTTAACTACCTTTTCTTGTCTAGTATCGTTTAGACTATTGATCCATGAGCCATTAGGTTTCAACTACTAAGACTTATCCGCACGAATAATGCTATTCAGCATTACTAATGCTATAACATCAATTTAGATGACATTATATAATAGGTTCAATAAAAGTTAAAATTTAGTGACTCATTTAATTGTATCTTTAACATTAGTTGGTTTCAACACACGTTTGTACTAGTTAGTAGTTACTTTATACCAGTACTAAGTAAGCCCCTGTTTGAAATCCATTTTGAGAAAAAGAAAAATTTTGGAATAGTGATTGATGTGAGAATGTGTGGTGGAAAAGTGATGAAAAGTTTTTGATTTGTGTGTAATATTATTTTATTTGGAGAATGTGGGGTTAAAATGAAGAATGAGAATGAGAAATTAATGGGTGTCAAACGGGGGCTAATTGATGTTTCCAATAAACTGTACTAGACAACCTAATTCGGTTGGGGTTATTAGAAATGGCTAAATTTTCAACAAAAAATGCATGTAAAATAATGAGAATCATCCTTGCCAACATTAATGAACAACAGGTCCAAGAAGGATTCTGTACCTGATGGCAGATCTCACAAGTAATGTCCCCCTTCTCATTGCACCAATGTTGGACACATTTTCTGTGAGCATACTGCAGAAACAAATGGACGTTATTTAGATAATTAAATAGGCGAATAAAACAATTATGGCATCTTTGAAAAATGGATTAAATAGTATTGGATAACATTAATAAATAAAGAGAAGCTACCAAAAAACAACCACTGCAGGTCCTCATTAGAAGGAGGAAGGGAAGGCTTAGCCATAAACAAAGAAGACTTGATTAAACTTCTATAACTTCAAATGAATTTGTACAATTTTAAGCATTTCTGTAACAATTCAAGCTTCAAACTTGAAATCCAACACATACACATCTTAACTTTACCAAGTTACAAATTTAGTCACCACAAAATGGCAAAAGAACGCATTTTTCTCATCATGCTGGATATCTTGAAGATAAATTTTTTAAGTCCTACCACCCCAAAACCTCAATTTGAGATTCAAAACTGTATCAACACATAATATGTATTATTGTAAAATCACCTTGATATAAAGGTAAATATTGACCATTCTTGAGAACATTTACCTTGAGACTTCCACTGCAAGCACAAGGACTCTCTAAATTGTTCAGCGAATCCTCTTCCTGGCAAATTCGGCACTCTGCCATTGCTAACAATGGTGCCTCCTCGTCTGCAGCCTCATTGTTCTCCTCCTCCATCACTTCCTTCTCTTTCGCCGCCGACGATGAGGGCCCCACCGCAGCTGGCGAAGCCAACTGGCTGGACCCTACCATCTCCGGCTTCACCAGCTGGTCCACACGCACCACCAAATTCTCACCCATTTGCACCTTTTTGATACCACCGCCAAAAACAACAGCCACGAAGAATTCCTATACAAAAATCATAAAAATGTAAAAGAAATCCCTTAAAACTACACACTAATCAATGCCCGTTTCATTTTATCCACAAATTTATCATCTATTGGCCTGTAAATTTGAAAAAAGGAATCTTCAATACCAAAACACAAACCCAATTCATAAAGGAACAAAATCAAGATTCCCCATTTCAATTAATAAAAAAAAAAAGTCAACTTTTTCTTATGATAAACAAAATCTACTTCACCACAAAGACAATTATGGGTCTTCAAAAAAAACCTTGAAAATAAATTAAAATCCACTGATCACGCTGCAATATACAGAGGGATCAGAGAATTTCTTCGATATGGAAGCCAAACTGAAAAATGAAAAGAAAAAGAAAAGAAATGTACCTGAAGAACAAAGAACTCGAAATCAAATCGCGAATTTGTTGCCTAACCAAAGAAAAATAATAATTGAGGGTCAATAATGTATATGTCTGTGTATTTATTATTTAAGTGTGTGCATATGGATATATAACAGTAATTTCTATTTAATATTTACGCGTTTTCTTGGCCTTCACTTTTGTCTAATCTTGATTCTTGACTTTTGACCTTAAAATTTGCTCCAAAGAAGCTTCTTGTTTTCTTTGTCCCGTTAGGGTGAGGTATAGGGGTGTGTATATAGGTGGGTAAAGCAAAGCATAGGATTAGGGGGAAGAAATTGTTGTGCTTAGTAATCGATGACGTTTTTTTCCAAAAGTCCAATGTCTTGAAATTAAAATGGGGTTGGGTAGCGATATTTATTTTTTAATCATGCTATATGAACTTGACCATGGAAACTCCTTCAACAAGAATTATCCTTTATTTTTAGCCATCTAGCCTACCTTATCTCGAGCGTATTTGGTAGAGATTAAAATCGAATTAAAATTGAAAAATTAGTCGTTATTGTTGACTTTTATTAGACGATTGGGACCAAATCACGACTATATTTTCAATTTTAATTGAATTTTAAGACATACCTAACCCGTTCCGCCCGACGGCACTATTTCATCTAGAATATCGTAGATTCACAAGAATTTGATAAAAATAAGCTAAATTGATCAAAATGAGCTAATATTTTTGACATGCCATAGAAAATAGCGTGGGAGTGGCCAGTGGGGATTAAAGCATCTCTGCTAAGACATTAATATATCTCTAGTATAAGCTAACAAGTTTTTTGTCAAACCAAAATGATAGATAAGAAATGCATTATCTAGAGCTCGTCTAAATTTAAAAACTTGCTAGACATGATAACTCGATCATTTATTTGATTCTTGTTTGTGTCTTTAGTTAATGGATTTTTTTCTCCCTTCCTCTCCATTTTATTTAATTTTATTTTAGGATAGATAAAAAACGTTTTGTTTAATTGGAGATAGCACTCATCGAAGAGACCACTTTTAAATTTGATGATTCATAGACTGATATGCCACACAAATTATAAGCTTTTAATTTGTCTGCTATATAAACTGAAATCCATAGAATGCATCAAAGATGTACTCATGAATCCCACTTGTAACTCATTTATACTTTGTTTCTGTTTGAGCCACGTTAAAATTTTCATTCTTATTTTTAACCACACATTTTTCAATAAAATTATATTTTCCATCACATCAATAATTTTTCTTTATTTTTCAACCACACATTCTCCATCAATCTACTATTTCAGAATACATTTTTCCAAAATAATGTGGCTCGAAATGATCTGAATTGCAAATTGAGTCATCAAAACTCCCGTAGAGGAGACCATAATTTTTATAATGATAATTTTTTATTACTATCTTGGAAAAAAAAATAAAATGAATCCAGGACCATACGTACATTGGCATTTATGATTTATTCTTATTTTTGGTTTGGAGGATTCTAGACTCTTTTGCCATTAGGTATTGATCTATTCTATTTATTATACTTTAATTGCAATTACATTGTTTGGTGGAGATTTATTCAAAGATGTACATGCTGGAATATATTTAAGATTTGGTTGAATAGACCGGAGAAATTGTTCTTAGATTTTGCTTTAGATCAAGATAATCGAACACTTTTGACATGTTCACGACACTTGCGCCATGTTTAGTCTGCACATAATACGGGAGTCTTAACACAAAATCTTAACTTTTGTTTCTTAATATCTTATCAAACGTAATAATAATTAATTATTTTTGACATAAAATACATACAAAAAAGTATGAATAATGCTATTTGTATATAATGATTTACATATGAATGAGATGTTAAAAGGAGAGTGGAGATTTTTTTTTTATTTTTTTTCCTTTTTTGAAGAAATTCTGACTCAATTATATCTCACCACATTATGTGTATTTAAATCATTATGTACATGAAGCACAATCGGAAAAATATATATTCACCTTCAATTTCGGCTAACAAATGATTTACAAGACAAGTCAACAAATAACAACGCCCTTAAGGCCCCTAACACGACTCGTACCTCTTGCATACACAATCTTTAACCTATCTATGGATGAAAGGAAGAGTTGACATCTATTGTCCATTTACGATGTCCAATTAACTGTTCAGCAAATTGCAAATTGACACATCATGAAAATTTAAAATTGATGTTAAGGTTGAAAAATTAAAATTGAAGACAACTTTAATTTTTCATAATGTGTCAATTTACAATTAGATGGACACATAAATAGACAGCAGATGTCAACTGGAATGGTATGATAAACATCCTTCTAATTTCAGTTAAATACAAATGAGCTTGCAACATACGAGGCAAATGATCTATCCACCCGAGCACTGAAGCCCCACATGCTCCTCTTTACCTTCCAAAAACAGGGCTCCAGCCCACAAATATGTGCAGTAGTTTTGCAAATAAAACGATAAAGGGACTTTAAAAATTTTGGCAAAATAAGTTACATAGCCCTTGTTTGTTCCATATACTTTCCCCATTTTTAGAAAAATTAGTGCCGTTATTGTCAAAGTTGGGGGCCCACACAAGACACAACTGGTCAACAATGGTGGGCGGGCCATTGGCTCTAACGGTACAAAATTCTCTAATTTTGAAGAATTAATGGCAAACAAACAAAGGCTTCCTGTCAAAAATGTTTTATAGCGTTCCGCAGAGCTATGTACTTTTTTTTTTCTTGAGGCCATACATAGTTTTTAGCTTAGATTTTCTCGATCCATGCCAAAATCGAGTTTTGAGCTTAGATTTTCTCGACTTGAACATAATCCATGCCACAATCGACACTATACAAAAACCAAATAAGCAGTAATGTTGAAGAGTTGCCACTTATTACAGTCGTAGTCAAGTTAGTATGCTGTACATCGAAATCAGCAGCACACTGCAAGGTAAGCTCCTCATCTCTACTCACAATTCTTGTCCAAAATATCCATTACAAGGGCGTAAAATAACTTATTCGCCCATCATATTTTTTTGAAAATCAATAAATATAAAAGTTCGGAAACATATTTCACTTATTTCAAAGCATGCAAACACAATATTTTGATAAAAAGTTAAAAACCATCATAAAAAAACGAGAACTGCTAATATCTCCCTATACAATAAAAGAGCCACTTTTAAAATCACTGTTCACAATTTCGTCCTACGAAACGACGTCGTTTTGGCATGAAACCCTAAAAAAAAAAAATCGATTGCTCCATTTTCTTTTCATTTTGCCTGTTTTCGATCTCTCAATTTCTTGTCGATGAGCTTCCCTTTAGCTTCTCCAGCCATCATCCATCGGAAACCGCCCCCACCGCAAAGCCACCGACACCGAAAACGGGCATTTCTCTCACTTCCCATCGCCGAAGCACCCAGATCTCGGGCCTCGCACAACAAAGCGCTAGCCATATTGGAAGGCGGCGATTTTCGTCGGACTGGCTACGAGGAGGAAGAAGAAGGATTTGTCGCGGCCGTCTACTTCTTTTGAACGAAAGGTAAAAGCCTTTCTCCTTTGAGCGAAGGCGTTTTGAATCATAAATCGATGAATATATTCTAAGTTTTAATCTACTATTTTTGGCTGGAAATGGACTCAAAAACTGAGAGTAGTGCAAGCTACGATCACGAAGGAAATAGATTACGTGATGGAGGCAGCGTCGGGCATACACTTCTCCGGTCTTCGCCTCGNATCTACTATTTTTGGCTGGAAATGGACTCAAAAACTGAGAGTAGTGCAAGCTACGATCACGAAGGAAATAGATTACGTGATGGAGGCAGCGTCGGGCATACACTTCTCCGGTCTTCGCCGCGGCGAGCTCATCTTCTTCTCGTTCTTCCTCCACTCCTACTACTCCCGCTTTTTCCACTCCCCTTGCCGATTCCTGTGTCATCAAGCAGCCCTTCGTTATAGGTAGTTCTCCACTTGGGCCTTTTTGTGCATTTGCAAAAGCAGAGTCAAATGGTGGGGATAGAGTTTTTTGAAATAATTACCGTGCAGGAAAGTAAATAGTAAAAAAACTTACTAGATTTTTGTAATTGTTAGGGGAT
>CAIGRO010064147.1:0-19660 GCA_903798355.1 Fraxinus baroniana
TGCACTGGATATAACAACTGCCAGCTCTAATGTCTTCTTGAGCAATTGAACATTCGATGTTGTAGGTTATGGCTAGCAAAACGAAGATGTATATTGTGATGGAATTTGTAACGGGAGGTGAAATCTTTGACAAAATTGTGAGTCAAGTGTACTTTGTTCTTGCAATCTGATGATGATAGAATTAGATAGCAGACACTTTCAAAGAAATTCGAACATGCCTCCACGGCGCGAATTTTTTTTTTTCTTTCCTTCCTTTTGTAAGCATTTGCAATAATAAATTCTAACAAATGAAGTTTTTTCCTTCCTTTTTTATCCTATAATCCTAAACCATTTGCAATAATAAATTCTAACATATGAAATCGGTTTACTGTGTTAGCTTACTACCAAATATTCTAAAATATAATTTGTGGCGATAATCACTAACGTGCAACGCACGTTTTCTCACTAGTATGTTAAAAAGAGGTTTAGACTTTCACTTGTATCACCACTCTGCGAAAATTGAAGCTGAGGTTTAAGGTCTTTAATTTGTTGCTGTATATACCCTAACCTTTCTACCGTCCCAAGCCTTTGAATTGCTTGCATTCGGAGGACAAATTAACATATTGGCAAAACTGTAAAATTGTACATAAAATAATTTTGAAAAAATAAATTAATTCATTATTCATCTTCCTAAACTCTCACCCAACTCCTGCAGTTTTCGACTTTCAACATCGTCGCCCCTCTGTTTCTCCTCCTCCTCAACTTCGGACAACGTGGACTCCGGATGCCGCAAGCAAATGCCGCCTCCATACGAACCCGCTCTCTCTTCCCTCCGCCTCCCTAAACAGAAACAATGGCATTTACAGTCCTCCATCATGACCCCACCCCACCCCCTCACTGTATTCATATCACCTAAAATTGCTGCCACTTAAACCCAAGGAATATGATAACAATCCAAACTTTGTGAATAAATTGAAGAAAAACAATCTTGCTATGTGTATGTCAAGATTTACATAATATCTTTATCATTTATCAGTTTAAAATATATAGTCAACTTTTTCATCTAATTATTTTCTTTCCCTCCCCGTCATTTTGATCACTCCTTGCAAATTTTTCTGTATGAACAACAAAATTTCTGTGACCGATTCTTATTTTCTTCTCTTCTTCTTCTTCAAGGTGTTACAAAATTGAAGAAAAATGGCTACTAATAATGAAATCAACAATCTAATTTTTTTCTTTTTTGTTTATCTTGACAATGGAATTATTTATATTAATTTTACATTGAAAACATATATAAAGTATAATTAAGCTAGATGTATATCACTAGTTGACACAAATGATGACATCTACCAAGGTAAAAAGAATCTAGACAATGATGTGATGGATGTGTTTAAAATCAATAGTGTATATTGTGTTTAAAAAAGGACAAAAAAATTCTCAAGGAAATCTTCTTAAGCTACAAAATAGTTATTGTAATAAGAAAGTTACTTTTGGGGTTTCAGTTTGAAAGATTTTAATATCCCTTGTTTTGTATTAAGAAAAATGAATTTTTAGTTGTGCTACAATTAAATTATGTGTTTTCTATAACAACTCAAAAGGATGAAGATTAAACCCACAAAAATGGCATTTTCTTGTAAAATGATTCAGATTGTTGAAATTCTTCCTCCATGGAAAATGGGCATTGTGTAACTCGTTTTTTCATGTGAGAAAAATAAAAATATAAAATTATTATTTTATCCTTTTAAAATTGATTAAAATATGGTCAAAATCAATCTTTTGGTCAACTGACAATCAAATGAAGTCCATATGTCCTTCAGCTGCAAGCAATTCAGAGGTTTGAAACTGTATGTGCCATAAATAAAAGATTAGGGTAAACATTGCAATAAAGTAAAATTTGGGACCACAAGTCCGCAACTGGAAATTTTTCCCACTCTTTTGGGTTTGGATAATTCTCCATGTACATAATAAATTACATAGGTCCATGTGGAAGAAATCTGGCCATGAATATAAAGTTTGGAAAAGTCAAAAATTGTAGACTGTCGATAGATGCGTGACACCTGTCAATTATATAATGTATTATGTAAATGATTATATACTTGTAGCATGATTTCAAAAGACCTTTCAACCAAAGGAAATAATAAAAGGTGCCTAGGGTTGACTTTTTTCACATTGTTAATCATTGGACCTAACATAAAATGCAAGTAACTGCGTAGGGTTTTGAAAATAAGCTCCCATTCGGTACATATTAAAATTCTCATTTTCATTTGTCTATTCATTTTCAACAATACGTTCTTCGATAAAATAATATTTTCCATCACATCAATAATTTTTTCTTATTTTTCAATCACACATTCTCTATCGATCTATTATTTCAAAATACATTCTTCCAAAATAATGTGGTTCAGATACACCCTAAGAAATTTTCCATATAAACCTACAATAATTTGAGAAGGCCAAGGTGAGAAAATGACGGTAAAATTTGGGAAGATCGAGGTGGAGAAAATGATTGTCTCTGAAAAATGGATCAATGTCTTTTATGACTCGTGTCGAGATATGTTTTTTTTTTTTAAAATACTACAGATATAATTGTTATTTTCCTATTTTTAGTGCCAATTGTGAAAATTTATTTTACTTTCATTTCACTCCAAAATAAGCCCAGAAAAGGTACAGCCCAATCTAACTCGAGAACCTTCTCGCTCTAGGGTTTATACTTTATAGCATCCTATTGTCCGCACCAAACGACGCCGTCAATTCCGTCTAACAAACTCTGATACTTCTCGTCAGGTTTCATTCTATCTCCATTTTTGTCGATATATCTGTTAAAGTGATTACAAAATTCTGTTTTCGTGATTTTAATTTGGTTATTTTGTTCATGAATAGAGGTGGATTGAGAAGAAATAGAGATATTGCACAATGAGGTGAGAAAACAGAAATGTTAAGACTTTCTTTGTAAATGGAGTTTCTTTTTGTATGCATATCTGATCTGTTTTTTTATTGTAATTAATTTGCAGTAAGCTTCAGAGCGAGGCGTTGAGAGAAGCTGTCTCTGTAATTGTTACCGATTCTAAGGAGAAAAAACGCAATTTCACCGAGACAATTGAGCTTCAAATTGGGCTGAAAAACTATGATCCCCAGAAGGACAAGCGATTCAGTGGCTCGGTGAAGTTGCCTCACATTCCTCGCCCCAAGATGAAGATTTGCATGCTTGGTGATGCTCAGCATGTCGAGGAGGTATACTTGTGTTCTCCATTAGTTATTTAAGTAAGATCGGATAGTTTACAAATGTTGCAATCTATCTTTAGCTTTCTGATTCAGATTATAAATAAAGCTGAAGCTTCGTTGTGTTTGTTATACATTTTGCCTGTAGTGAACTTTAATATGCATGCTTGTGGGATGCAGTGAAGCTTATTGACATTTATCAGTTATGTATATTTGTGTTGAGATTTCCCCTGCATGGCGAAGACAATTGTGTAATGAGTTCCTTAGAAACATAGTTTTCATTGCTCTGAAGTTTCCTACTGTACACTACTGTCATACGATTTATGTTGGTTTGGTTATCATGTGTTAATTGAGATTTCCTCTGCATGGCGAAAACAATTGTGTTATGAGTTCCTTAGAAACATAGTTTTCATTGCTCTGAAGTTTCCTACTGTACACTACTGTCATACGATTTATGTTGGTTTGGTTTGGTTATCATGTGTTATCTGCAACTTTATTAAAACTAGCGGAGAACGTGCATGAAACAACTTCATTTGTTTGCTAGGTATAACATGTACTAGTGCCTACTTAACCTTTACTTGTTGAGCTGGATCTCTTTATTTCTATTAAATTTTTAAATCGTAGGAGATTTTGTTTTCGTATGCTTAGGCCAGAGAATTTTTTATGGCAAGACCACATAAGTACCACTTAAAAGAGTAATTTATACATTTAAAACATATTTGTGAAACATGCGATGCTTCCTTTGATTTCATGTCGAGACATGTTATTTTTGATATCTATGCCATTCAGTTGTAGCGATGATAAATTGATAATCATGATAGCATTCTGGACATTTACAGCGTACCCATGTGTCATGTCTTCTATTTTAAATTTTATTTGTAGGCAGAAAAAATAGGATTGGAGTCCATGGATGTGGAGGCTCTCAAGAAGTTGAACAAAAACAAGAAGTTGGTTAAGAAACTTGCAAAGAAATATCATGCTTTCTTAGCTTCGGAAGCTGTTATCAAGCAGATTCCTCGTCTCTTAGGACCTGGACTTAACAAGGCAGGCAAGTGTGTTTGATGAGTTAACACCTGATAATAATAGTTGGTCTTATCTTCTTTAGAGGTTTAAAAAGTAAAAAGTATGCTAATTTAAGATCTTGCAATGATGCTTTATGAGATATTGAAGTGTTTTTGTACCTTTATGCAAATCTAACTAATCGTCTCATTGAATTATCTATTACGCCCGATAGAAATAGTGGAAGTTGTGTAAAATGGAATTATTTTGGGATATACAGAATTGTGTGACATTTAATATTACCATGATTGGCATATCTGACGTTTGTTTCTGTTTTAAAAATTATAATTCTTGCATGGTACTGAAGCAGGCTTTCAATTGCATTATTGTTGTAGTTTAATGCAAGTTTTATGTAATGTTTTTGAATGCAACACCTAGAAACAAATCTGTTTCCTTTGGCTTGCCTTGTGAATTGAAATCTAAATTATAAATCAATAAAAATTGGATATTCATTTTTTAGTGGCTATGAAGATAATTGCGATATCCTAAAATTGAATCATTTACAAGTTGCTTTGTCATGTTAATGCTTGTCCTCAGCTAACTTGTTTTAACATTTTTAATGCAGGAAAGTTCCCTACTCTTGTGAGTCACCAGGAATCTCTTGAATCCAAGGTCAATGAGACGAAGGCCACAGTGAAATTTCAGCTGAAAAAAGTTCTTTGCATGGGAGTTGCTGTTGGAAATTTGGGTATGGAGGAGAAGCAAATCTTTCAAAATGTGCAAATGAGCGTCAACTTTCTAGTTTCACTGCTGAAGAAAAATTGGCAGAATGTGAGTATCTCCCCATCATTCCTTTACGGTCAATTAATATTGTTGTGTGCTTGCCATTCTGAACTGATCATTTTTTTTTCAAACTATAGTCGTCCACATCTGTTGTATGCTTTACCATGGTATATACCAATTATTCTTGCGCAATATTCTTACAGCTCAAAGTGAATTTTTATTGGTACTGTGTATGAATGATGAATCTAACTTTTAATTTGTTTCTGTTTAAACGATGGTTGTCCATGCGAGTTTAAGCCTTCTGTCCTAGAGACAGTAACGCTATTCACCTGCAATCTAGATTTTATGGCGGCTAAATTATACATTTTGTTGTTAAATCAGGTGAGATGCTTGTACTTGAAAAGTACAATGGGGAAGCCTCAGCGTATCTTTTAGGATACACATCTCAGCCACAGCTGTTTTGGGAGAATTGTACGAGTTTGAACAATTAGATGTTTCCAGAGAGGAATTTTGAATGCCTATCGGCTTTTATCTTCTTGAACGTTGTTTTCCTTAATGTTGCTGGGTTGAAGCTTACTATTATTAATCAACTGTTGCTGTTTGATACAATTTTTTCCTCGAAATCCATGCTTAGGAATCTAGTACTTGCAATGTCTGTAGTGTTCCGATCATTCGGCATCTTTGTGCATAACTCGAAATTCAGTTGTTGATGAAGGTATTTTCGGGCGGAGGGTCCTGCACTCGCAAAGCAGTTCAAATTGAGAGACGGGAAGGGATGATAAATATCTAATTTAACATTAAGCTTTTTGAGCGTGTGGTCATTTTCTTACGTGTAAGCCTTGTTTATGGTTTTTTTCCTGGGCCTGGTTGGATGGATCGGTTCAAGTAATTCAATATTCGAGAGCGGAGCTCGAACTGTTTTGGTTCAGATTTGTCTCTACAAGTTACACTTCCAAAAAAATTAGTTAGCTAATATTAAAAATTATATTCTCAATATTTGTTTGCTATTTGTTGGGTTAGGGTGAACAAGCTTTTAAAAAGACGCAAATTTGGTTTCAGAGGCAGGGTATTTTCATTATTTTGGTTCAAGAGCTAACAATCATCTAGGATTCCTCACTCGTCATTTCAAAAATTACTACACTCGGTGAATTTATCGAAATGTTCAATCCGTCATATCAATTGTCATGTCGTCAAATTCTTTAATTTTTAAAACACCAAGTGTAAGTGCGCCAACGGATGTGATAACACTTTTTGACCAGTTCAATGACAATCTTGAAATTTTTCCGAAAATTCGATGACATCTCAGAAACCTTTCTAAGTTGAATGAAAATTGTGAAACAATTGAAATATTCAGCTCAAAATTTGAATAATTTAGAAAACAAGAACATAGGGAAAAAAAATCTTCTCTTTTTTGAGATAGCCCAGAAGCTTCCCTTTTATAATAAAATAAATAGAAAGCATCCAAAGTGAGAAAGTTAGATATGATATGCTATTCATTAGAGGGAGAGAAAAAAAAGAAAAGATGCAGATTTGGTGCGTGTTTTGTTTTAGTCTCTTTGGGTCTCCCAATTGCGTAGGAATGAGAATAAAGCTCGTTATCTTGGCCTACCAATAATTTCAGGCTTTACTTCTTTACAGCCATATCGATGAACTAAATTGGATTTAACATCATAATTAATAAATTTAATTTTTATTTTTAATTTAAGTCATTTCTAAATATAATATAATATAAATAAATAAACGTGGTGACAAATGGAGCCTGTTTAATAGATCATGTGCTATAATAGAAATAATTGGATATCTCGTTCGTTAATCGTTATCCATCACCTATGTATGTCAAAATTCTGTATTTCTTCTTAATGTAAAATAATATGTCATGAGCAAGACACCTAACTAATTCCAATGATAATGTCACGTGCAAGTATATACGTACTATGAGCAAGAGAGAATTACTGGAATGTTGAGTAACTTTACAAAAAATTAAGGTAGTTGCATAAATTTCGTCAAGTGACAATGGAATAACCCTTGCTATGTGGGACCGTCGAACGTGCGTAGCATTCTTTTTAGCATATAGCTCATGTGACATGCATTCAACTTATGATCTATTCTTCTCCATATTTTCTAAACTTAGCATTCATCGTTACTATGATGTTAGAAAAAATGGAACATATTTCATATATATAATGCTACAATTACTCCAAGGATTACTACATGGATGGCTACATGGCCACATAACCTCCCTCTATTGGAGGGGCGGCTGCTGGGCCCCCTATTTGAGGGGCAGCTAGGCCACCAGCAGCCCCTCCAATAGGGGGAGGTCATGTGGTCATGTAGTCATCCATAGTAAACTAGAAAGTACATATAGATTTTTCCTTGAAATTATTATTAGTATGATAAAAATGGGTAAGAAAGAGTGGATTGGTCAAATAATGAACACATGACAGCGTAATAAATAATTTTCAAAAGCTTTCTCACATGAAATGAAAATTGCTAATCATGATATTGTAAATCAAATTCTGAATTGTGTAAATGATTTAGAGCCTGCAAACATCTAACAAATTGACTCGATCGCCACCCCTAATTGGAGAGCAGGTTATACAGTATAGAGATTGACGATTTACATATTCAGTGACTTTGACATTGACGCTCTCAAAATGGATACTATCGAATCGGTTTTGTTCAAGGGTTGTCTCTCTTCCCTCTGTTCCTTTTTAGGGCTCATTTTATTCATCGATTGGGACATCAAAAAGGGCAAAAAAGAAATTAATGAATAAATTAGAAATCATTAAGTGTAAAATAACAACGAGAGACGTACACAAAAAAATCTTTACCAAATGACGACCTTTTTATCTCAAAAACCTAGCGCTTATACATTTTCATACTATATATAAGTCTGTCCCGTTTGGTTTAGTTAAAATTAAGATTTTAATAAATTTAAAAGAAAATTATAAAATACGTAATTATAAAATTATAAAAATATGAATTTCATGAAATATATATTTAAAAAAAATAGAAAATGAGACAATCAAATTTACATTCTATATAAATAAAGCCAAGTGTACAAATATGCTTGTGTTGTAAAAATTCAAGCCTGTGACATAAAAACGATTTTTTTAAACGAATTAACAGGATGATATCAAGTAAACGTGGTCCACCAAAGATCAACAAACATGGTAGATATAGCATGATTCCACTCTATATATAGAGTGAAACCGTCCATATTGCACCGCCGTGGCCGATATTTAATAAAGCAATGGCCTCCTCTTTCAGGGTTCTTCTTCTGCTCCTCACATTTTCAGGTTCTTGTCAGTCTTCTGTTTTTTAAACTTTTATTTCAAGAAAAATTGTGTAATTAAACATATGCATGTAATGGGCTATTCTGTTTTTCAGCTTGAGTTTTTTCTGTCTCTGCTTCTTTTGCTGAATTAGCTAACAGAGCATATAGTTAGTCAATATTCAGATATTATCGCTTTTTATCTGGATTGATAGTGTTTTGCTCAAACAGGTGACAGAATTTTTGTTAAGGATTCAGATTTTCTTGATTTTGTGTTTTTTTATGAATGAAAATTGTAATTCTTTAGTGGAAATTTTTGGTATAAGCAGTTGATTCAGCAGCATCATAAATTGTAGTGACTGTAGATTCTTGATATTAAAAGCATAGGAATTTGTTTGGATGTGTCTGTTATTCAATTTATTACTGGTGAATTTCAGACTTAAAAAGTATTGTTTGTAGGAATTATTTGAGTCAGAGATACAAATAAGTTATTTTCTATCCAATTTAGTCATTTGCTGATATATTCTTTCAATTTTTCAGTGAGGAATTTAGTTCATTTGTAAGGTGTTGTAAATTTGTTGCCTGACAATCTTTCCACTGTATTCAGATTCGCTTGTTAGTACCCTAGGCCATGGAATTGGAATTAATTATGGTCAAATTGCGAATAATCTCCCTTCGCCGCCCCATGTGGTTTATCTCCTTAAATCCATCAACATGAACAGAGTGAAACTTTACGATGCGGATCCAAATGTGTTAACTGCATTCGCCAATTCAAATGTCGAATTTATAATTGGACTAGGGAACGAGTATCTTGAGAAGATGACAGATCCTATTCAAGCCCAGATGTGGATTCAACAGCATGTACAACCTTATATTTCTCAAACCAAGATCAATTGCATCACTGTTGGAAATGAGATACTCACAGGCAATGATACTCAGTTAATGTCTTATCTACTACCAGCTATGCAGACAGTATATGCTTCTCTTGCAAGTCTTGGGCTAAGCAAGGAGGTATATGTGACAACAGCCCATTCGATTGGAATCTTAGGTAACTCATTCCCTCCTTCTGCAGGTGCATTTCGCCAAGATCTGGCCGAGTACATCCAGCGCATACTAGGATTTCATTCACAGACGGGATCGCCATTCCTTATAAATGCGTATCCCTTTTTTGCATACAAAGATAACCCTGGTCAGGTTTCGCTAGAGTATGTACTTTTCGAGCCTAATCCTGGAATGAAAGATCCAGTCACAAACTTGAAATACGATAACATGTTATATGCACAAATTGATGCTGTTTATTCGGCCATCAAAGCAATGGGACATACGGATATACGAGTTCAAGTTTCCGAGACAGGATGGCCATCTAAGGGGGATCCAAATGAGGTAGGCGCCTCTGCGGATAATGCTAGATTATACAACACTAACTTGCTGAACAGGATACAGCAAAATCAAGGTACACCAGCGAAGCCGTCAGTCCCAGTTGACATCTATGTTTTTGCACTTTTTAATGAGAATTTAAAGCCTGGTCCGTTGTCTGAGAGGAATTATGGGTTGTATTATCCTAATGGTACTCTAGTTTATGATATTGGAACAGTATCATCATCACAAGGTTATCTTCCACTTTCACTTCCACGCATGGATTATTCAGCTTCAAAGAAAACAGTAAGGAAATATCTAAATTTACACGAAGTCATCTGCTGTTTGATTTCAGCATCATTTTCCTTTTCAAGTTCAGCCTAAAACGAATATTGTATGTTTGGTAGGGAGGACTTGATAGTACTAGACAATTTTTTTAAAAATATAAACTAAAATCTTCTTTAGTATACCGTTGACTCCTCCCAGTACTATGTACTAAACATGCAATGCACATAATGGCTCAGTTGAGGAACTGTTTGAATCAATCTAATGATATCATTTCTCGAACTTTTCAGGTCTTATCTTTCTTTAATTTTCTCCTTCTTCCAATAGCTTTTTTAATGTGTGCTCTATAGAAGAGATGGATCCAGAAAATAAGCAGCCAATTTTATCATGGTTCGTTGGGGGCGGATATTAGAGGTAAGAAGTTCAACAACTTTTAGTTTCATTCAGTAATTTTTGCATATGACAAGATGGTATCCTCCACACCCTCACCTTTACATGTTTCTGATTTTGTTAGAAATTAAACCGTACTAAATCGACATAAACGGATAACGGAATTTTGTTGAATTTTATCCATCGGATGATCGCGATTCTTGAAACACCAGCTAAAAAACTTTCAAAAAGTTTGGACCACCTAAAAAGTTTCAGAATCTATTTTCAAATGTGTAGCCCCTATAAGATTAATTCTGTCCTGTATTTGATAACCGAGCTCGCAAACATAATTTTTGAAGTTTGTTCATAATTCTTGTCTTAACGCACTAAAAGCATATTTGGTAAGCAATACTGAACATAACTTGACAAGGTATAATATTTTAGCTTATTTTTGTGGACGTGCCATAAGATAATCAACCTAAGTGTAAATCTACGTGTTTACGCGCATGTTTTTTCTGCAATTAGTCAAAAGAAACATCGTTATCATGCATATTTCATGCAATACATCACATGCTTGTTTGATAGTAGATTCTGAAGGTCGGCCATCTGCATCGCTAGTTTTAGGATAACTTTCTTTTATTGCAGTTTATTAAAATAATGGAATTAGTCTCCTTTCTTTCCACTTGCAATAATGCATATGAATCTCATCACAAAAGGATTCCTAACTTCCTCTGGACAAAAGTCCATACTGAACTCTATCAGATTTTAGCAACCTCAAACTTTTTTTTTTTTTTTAATCTACCGCCTAAGTTGAAAAGTACTTATTTTTGTCTCTTACCTTTTGTTTTCTTTTCCTTTACTTTTTCTTTTGGTGGCAAAATGAATCTTGGCATCACTATTAGATCAAGTAGTCTGGTGTAGTTTTTTGGTGTCAACTTCACCAGTTTCAGAGTCACATCAACTCTACTTTTGGCCTTACAAGAATCCAACTGCTATCCTTCTTCCTCTGTTTCCTCTTGCCTTTGAATAAAGCTTTAAAACCTTAAAATATCTAACGCAGATTTTTTTTTTTCTCATTCTGGGCTGTAACATCGGTGATCGGTGTGATGCTCAAGCCACATGGTTTGTGACTTTCAACATCATGGAGCCCTTCTTTTTCGCCTCTATATGTGTTCTCACATCAGCTCGACTTAAATAAGATAAGATCGACAGATAAAATGTATCTGTTTCGATAAATTCAAACTGGCTATCGTCTACATACCACCAAATATGTCGGCCTATCATTATTTACGTGGTCCAACAATGTTGAAACCACCAATGAAACGACAACACGATGAGTTTATTGAACTTGATTTCGTCAATTATTAATCAGTTGAGCCATAGACAACATTATGTTAGATGGATTGAGGAAACATTATGGCAAATAATGTACTAAGCTTTACCTTTTTGGTAGGACGTCGCTTTAATTGTTAATAGGAGATTATAGCATACAAGAAT
Source organism: Fraxinus baroniana (assembly GCA_903798355.1). NCBI lineage: Eukaryota > Viridiplantae > Streptophyta > Magnoliopsida > Lamiales > Oleaceae > Fraxinus > Fraxinus baroniana. The sequence continues at coordinate 11,762 of CAIGRO010064147.1, forward strand.
TAAATTGTAAGCATGTTTGTTACTTTTTAAGTAACTTGTTTTGAAAGTTACTTTTTTTGGATTTTCAGTTAAAAAAATTTACTTTTACGTCTATTTGTAGGGAGTCGAGAAGCTACCAGAGAGAGAATTTCATATTCATACATTATGATATTTTATAGTTGGACAAGAAATGTTTTATAACCGGAGAAAAGGGTTACATCACCGAAGATCGATGGATTATCGGCGTTTAGTGGGATATTTACTGATACGTGATGAGTATTGTTTTTAGAATAACTATAGTTTAGGATTGCTTTATTTTGATTAAATGAATTTTGTTGCTGATTCCGTCGAATACAATTAGTTCAATTAATCCTTATTGAATTTATCAGGGTGGGTTGTCCTTGAAAAAAAAAAAATGACGGTTAATTTATAAAAAGATATAAATGAACTGTGGATAAATGAATTCATCGCAATGCGTTGTTGAAAAATGATTTATAAATCTTGTCAGATGGAGGCTACATTTACATCTTGTTTTACATTATTTTTTACATTGTGCCACGTGTCGATACATGATTGGATAGATTTCAAAAACAACACACTTTCCCGTCTAACCTTTTTTTAGTTTGCACACAATGTACACCAGGATGGCATTCATGTAATGTACACTTGGCATAATTCTAGCAACATTTGGGTTACTAGAAATCTAGGAAATTTGGGCTCAATTAAGGATGTATATAATTATATATAGCTTTATTTTAGTTTCTTTCTATTACTTTCTGTTTAATTGAGAAACCAACCAAAACAGCACAAAATTCAAATTCTTGAGTTGCAATTCAATGTTCTTTGGGATTTCCACACCATGATGTATATACCATTAAAAAAAATAAAAAATTAAGAGAAGGTACTAGACATTAATTTCACCTACATCTACTGCAAGATCCAATACGACTAAGTCCATGTTTGATTATCGTTATTTTGAAATGATTTTTTGAATAGTGAATTTTGGAGAACGTGTAGTTAAAAAGTAGGAAAATTTTTTGAGTTTACGTGCAAATAATTTTATTGTGTGAATCTGTGATTGAAAATGAACATTAAAATTTAAAAAAAATTATTTAAAAAAAAAGACAATTAGGATCTAAATCGACTTACTAAATTTCGAGAGCAAGAGAAAAAAGAAACTAGACTTTGACGGGCATGTAATTTATTAATTTTATGTAAAGAGTTCTAGATTTTGAAATACAAAGAATATTTTAACTTGTTTTTCTCATTTAAGACGTCCAATATTGTCTAATCACCTTGTCAAACATCGTAACAGGGGAGTCAATCAATTATCCCAGCCCAATTCTGTTGAAGCTTAAGTTGCAACTTTAAAGTCAGGATAAAACGAAGATGTCCAAAAAGGGATGATGCTATGCTATTCATCATGAAATGAGTCGACGTTTTGGTCAATGCAACAAAATTTAGAAGTGCATAGACGTTGTTTAATGTAACAAAATTGTAAAAAACTCAGTTTAATGTAAAATGTTGTTCGAATTGCATATATAGATTGTTTGGCTATGCTTATAAGTTGGTTTGATAAGATCGAGCAACATTGCTTCTTCGATCAAAACTTGAAAATGTCTCGATATGATGCAAAGGGGATCTCAAGATGCATTTTTTAGAAAAGAAAAAAATTAAGATCGGCCTAGACCCTAACAGCCTTAACAGGACCAATGAATGAAGAACCATAATAGCTGAAGCAATATATCGAGCATCCACATTTACCCAAGACTGTCCGAAATACTAACGACTCATTGAGTAAGGTCGCACAATATTGAACGATATTAAAAAGATAAAATACTAAAATCTTATCTAGGAACACCCCCTCTGCTGAATAGAGAGAGCAGAAGATGTGAGAAAAATAACAAAGAAGAAATTGACTACAACAAAAACAGGATGATCAAGAAATGTTTTTAATTTACGAGGTCACATTCCATTGCAGCCATAAAAACATCTAAAGAAAGAACAAAAACAAATAAGCTCACAAGGAAAAAGTTGACCATTCAGTTCACTAAGCCTGGGTCCATTCCTGGACCTAGCAGCAGACGGCGAGTTGAGCCTCAAACCAGATCAGGCTCTTCTTAATCGGACAAATACAAGAGCTGTTATGTACCATTATTGATGTGCCTCCCCTTGTTGAAGCTAGCACCACTTTCATTGCCAAATCATCCTCACTACTTATCTGGTAGTATTCCGTGTTGCAAAACCACTTGTGCGCTCTACTAAGTAGAAGCGAACAATATAAATAAAAATATTTAACTTATGTTTCTACCTTAATACTATATAGTGTTATCTGATTTCGCAACCAAACAGGAAATTTATGTTTGCTGCTTGAAAAGCCACTTTTATAAACTTTCCACGATGTTCAAAAACTCCTTGAGCTGATCTTCGACTAGGGATAATGAATCCAATTCGAGTTTGAAATTGAACTCATGTCTTCAACATGGCTTTGCCTGTGGAAAAGCCACTTTTATTAACTTTCCACGATGTTCAAAAACTCCTTGAGCTGATCTTCAACTAGGGATAATGAATCCACTTCCAGTTTGGAAATTGAAAGCACTGAACTCATGTCTTCAACATTTTCGCCAGGCGCATTACCACCACTATCAGTGTTCGGCAACCAGAGAACAATTCCTCAGTTCACAACTGAACCTTAATCGGCATTGAAGACAAATGGATTGGAATATGAAAGAAGCTGAACAATATTGAAGTGTTTGATAACACCTATTATACATTCCGTGCTCGACTGAGGTCAAGTTGCTAGATCTGATTTACACTGCCATTTCACAGGATCAATCAACGCATTCTTGAACGGGTTTGTATCTTTTTGACCAAATATTCCTCCAAGCCAGCACCGACCTCAACTATTCTTGTGTCACGCTTTATCTCCACCTTCAATACCTCTTTTAGGATATCTTTTATTATCTCCGTGTCATCTACAGTACAAATCCTTGGTATCATTTCAGCCCAAGATTCAATGTGTGGATTTTCGCCATGTCTCAACATCTCATGTAACACTTCACAAGCCTCATCAATTTTACCCATGTTACAAAAACCTTTGATAAGTAGATGAACAACAGAAAAATGTGGAGAAAACCCCTTTGACATCATAATATTGATATAACTTTTTGCCTCATGGTAGATGCCTTGATTGCACAACCCCCCGACTACAGTCCGATATGACACCAAATTTGGCAAGCACCCATTTGAGGGCATGTCGTCAAGAACCTTACAGGCATCCATAGCACGGCCTTCCCTACAAAACCCCAAAATGACTGTATTATAATGAACTATATCAGGATTGCATCCCTTTACTTTCATCCTACAAAGAAGCTTGTAAGCCTCCTTAAGCTTCTTTTTCCTACACAAGCTATTCAACAGAGTGGTATAGCTTAGTGTATCTGGAACAAATCCTTTATTCAACATATCCTCCAAAAGATCAACAGCTCTATTCACTTGACTCTTTCTACACAAGCCCTGCATTAGAATCCTATATGATTCCACATCAGGGACAACGTCCCTCTTAAACATTTGATTAAACAATGAGTATGATATGCTTAAATCACCATTCAAACAGAAAGCTTGCATTAAAATGTTGTAGGATTTTGTGTTAGGGTAGACCCCATATTTATGGGCAGACCGAAAGAGGTCAAACGCAGCCTGGAGGAAGTTACGGTGAACAACGAGGATTTCAAGAATGTAGTTGAGGTGTTTCACCAGAGGCTTCATGTTGAATTCAAGAATTTTATAGAAAGTTTTAAGTGCTTCCTCAGGCAGTCCTGCATCATCATAGATTTGAATGATGTGAAAAAAGAGGGAGGGGGAGACAGAATGTTGATGGGACTTGAGGCTGGAAAGGATTAATTGCATGAGAGAGAAGTGGCGAGAGCGGCCGAGTTTGAGAATGAGTGTGTGGAATGTAGCATATGAGTGGCGAAAATTTGGTTGACGAGAAGTCAAGTCAAAGATTTCTTTGGCCAGGAGTGGGTCTGATTGGGCGGCAATCAACTTTCGTATCCGAGATGGAGAGACAATTGAAGGTTCTTGTTTCTCCTTCAGTTGTTGGACTTCTTGTCGATCTTTTTGATCTCGTTTCTGTTGTTGTTCTTGATTATTAAAGGGTACTGAGCAACAGGAATGGGAAATATTTTGCGATTTTGACAGGAAAACAGAACGACAAATATTTATATTTGAGGGAGTCCTGTAGAAGGCAGAAAGAGTATTTGGGTACATTTCTCCTCAACTGTTCGAGGCAATGGCAATTTATGACTTCTCAATTTATGGCAGAGGCTGACTACGGAGGCTTGATAATTTCTTGCCCAGATACCAATGTATCATGATGTCTTCTTATCCGCACCTAGGAACCTCAGATTACACAAAAAAGTGATATTTGAGGTCCTCTCAGAAATCTATCAGGCAAGTGGATCCCCAAGCAACCTGATAAGCACCAAAACTAAGCAAACTAACCAAGCTTAAGCAGTTACTTTTGCTAATGCAAAATGTTCAGGCATAGACAGATGTATAGAAGCATTTACATTTAATGGCATAAAAAGACAGAAGTATTTTATTGGCTGATATCATTATGTTCCACATATATAAAAAAACATACTGCAAAAATGAATACAAAAAACCAAACTTGTGTTGAGAAAGACTTTACATAAAGATTGTTCTATTCACATGCTTTGGTGTGGAAGAAAACTGTTAGTTTTGGACTTGATGCAATAAATCAGTAATAAATTCACTTGCTGGCATCACAATGTTATTTTTGTAAGGATGTCCTGTGAAACGCAAGTGTTTATTGTTTTATATAGCTATAATACTTTCTGAATCATTTTTCAAAAAATTCATCTTCTCCGTGCAATAGAATGGTCAAGGTTCTAGTTCAAAACATACCGAACACATGCTTTGAAAGTTCATTGGTGATCCTTTTCTATAGCACACAAAACCTATAATATCTATTCCGTTACGAATTATTAACACGCCATTTTCTTTAACCCCTAACATAACATTGATTTGCAACCAAGTATAATTAAAAGTTTCACTAAAATTCGATCTGAAATCTCAATTCATGCACAACTAAGAGAGAAATGCACCTACACTAATGGGGTGTACGAGCGTATAGACTCTTATTTCCTGCCCTCACTCGGTCTAACACCCTTCAACTCATTGAATCAAGAGGGGTTCTATGAATTTTATAGGCAGATAACAAAAATTCAAACAGCGGGGACTTCCTAAATAGCTGAAATTTACAAATCTTAGTCCCATTCCTTTGAAAAAGTTAACAGATAACATGCAATTGCTGCATTAATTACTTTATGTACCTTTCTGCACCCCAATTCATATGGCTCTCTCGGTGAAACCGGGTAAAAGTCCACTAACTGGATGCGTTTCTATCAACATAACATCCCTGGGAAAACTTAAAGCATGCCAGCTACCAAAAACTTTGAAAGAAAGCGACTCCGACCACGGGGCCGCTGCTGCCCAAAGCAATTTAAGTCCAAATCGCAGTGGCTTGGACACGGAGAAGTGTGTTTCGGGACCTCTCTAGAGGCGATCAATGGCGGCTTGTTGGTAGACGGTGGCGAATGACGTGGTGGGTCATCCGTGAGGTGAACAACCGAAGATGTTAAGTCAAATGGAGGGTTTTGGCGTTCAGGCTATTAGAGTTTTTCAGAGTATCGGTTTTTGAGCGAGCAAATCGATCATTGAACGGTTTAGTACCAATTTTATCCATCGATTTTTTCTATGGAATAAAATTACGAGTTTATTTGGTTTAGATTTTTTGGAGGAAGAATTGATTTTGAATAGTGATATGATGAGAAATGTATGGTTGAAAAAGAAGAAAAAAGTATTGATGTGATGTAAAATATAATTTTAATGTGTTTCGGGACCTCTCTAGAGGCGATCAATGGCGGCTTGTTGGTAGACGGTGGCGAATGACGTGGTGGGTCATCCGTGAGGTGAACAACCGAAGATGTTAAGTCAAATGGAGGGTTTTGGCGTTCAGGCTAGTAGAGTTTTTCAGAGTATCGGTTTTTGAGCGAGCAAATCGATCATTGAACGGTTTAGTACCAATTTTATCCATCGATTTTTTCTCTGGAATAAAATTACATGTATCCATAGGTCCGTTTGATAGGAAACATAGAACGAAATTTCAATTTTCATGAAACAAATAAAATGCAGCATAAAATGGTTGTAAGTTAGAATTCGATTTTCATTTTCACGTTGCAATCAAACGACAAAAGTGAAATTTATTTTTCTCGGATGGACATTTTCCATAAAATTCGTTGGTTAATGAACCCAGAATCATTTTAAATTAATTTATTGTTTCTCATGTGAAATATTTTTCCTTATAAGTGATATTCTACTCATAGATAATTTTTTACTTATAAGTTAATATGTGTTCCTACTTACTTGTTTTATCTCCATTATTTTCAAAATACATTTTTTCATTTTCTTCTTTTCAATCACTCATTCTTTAATAAAATAATATTACACGCAAACTCTAATTTTTTTCTTATTTTTTAACTATACATTTTTCACCAATCTACTATTCTGAAATGTATTATTAGGAAAAAAATATGGAGCTCGAACTTGCACTTAGTGACTATTTGACACCCATTAATTTATTTTATGATTTGATGCAAGATTATTTTCAACCATACATTCACAAAATAACATATTTTACACGTATACCAATATTTTTCCCTATTTTTTAACTACACATTCTCCTAAAAATACTATCCAATACTCATATTTTTTTCCCTGCTAATGAGAATCAAATAAGCTCTTAATTTTAAAAAAATAAATAAGGTTAAATATTTACTTAAAATTTTAAGTTAATATTTTTACTTATAAGTAATTTTTTAATTCTTATGTAATTTTTTTTATTTTATAAATAATATTTTACTTATAAGTATTTTAATTATAATGTAATTTTTTGCTTATAAATAATTTTTTAGTTAATATATTTTAATTTACAAATTAGTTTTGAAGAAAATATGTTGGTTGAGAATAATTATTTTATAAATGTTAAAATTATAAGAGAATATGAACGACTGTCAAAATCCATCGATTCGGTTTTTGATTGATTAATTGTTCGTTGTTGATTGATAAATGGTGTCAATTATGGACGGATAATTCAACTTGTCCGTGACAAGTTGATAACGTGAAATTCATTCAAATCTATCGAATTGGATTAAGCAAAATGCAATTTTCCTTTCATTTTACAACACGCGTTTATAAAATGAAGGAAAGACTAATTTTCTTGAGTGCAATTTAATTAATTTTGGAATAATTTTGCACGATCAGCTTGTCACATAATACATAACAATTAAACTCATCAATCTTTACACATTGTAACAATTATTTTCTTAACTTTTTTTATCGAATTTTTATCTTCAACATTCCATTAATTAGTACGTCTAGTTCTTATGATAATTTATATCAAAATATCTTATTTTCATACTTTAAATCGAGGAAAAATATTTTTTTCGCACTTTTATTTATTTTTATTTTTTAAATATGAAAAAAGTAAGTTATTTTACTCCATTTTTATGGACTTTAAGACAAAAAAATGTTATCAAATACAAAACGTGTTAATTAATGAAAAGTTTAAAAATAAGAATGAAATGAAAAATTATTAGAGAAATAAGTGTTACAGTGAGTAAAAATTAATAGCCTTAAACGTAATAAAAATGTGGCGCGAAAAATAAAATTTGTGGTGTGAATATAATTACATTGGAGTTGATAACAAATGGTCTCACATCTAGGGGTGGACAAAAAAATTGAAAAATCGACCAAACCGACCAAACTAAATCGACTCGGTCAGTTTTACATAGTTAATTGGTTTGGTTTAGTTTTATTTTAAACAAAACCATG
>CAIGRO010064183.1:0-14861 GCA_903798355.1 Fraxinus baroniana
TTTTTTTTAAGCTATTCTGCATATACGATATTTGAATTGAAAATTCGATATCCAATATTGAAACGATTTTCCTACAGTACAAGGCTCCTTACGATAGGGGGCTCACAATTTTTTCATTGGACGTGGGCTCCCTTATTGGGAGGAAGTGTCAGTCTTGATGTACAAATAAAAATACCTTACCAAAATTTGGAATCACAAACTTATAATCTTACATGTTAACACAAACATCCATGAGCGCATTAGCCTCAAATCGATGAAACTCGTGCACATGATTGTAGGTCAATGGTGCATTCATCAAAGAGAGAAAAAGGAATGAAAATAGAATTTTGCTAAAGGTACCCGGAGTTTTACACTCTGGGTTACCCGCCCCTCACATAAGTGAGGGACCCACCGTAGGTCTCATGCAAATATAATAATTCTGCCCCCCCTATTGTGAGGGGGGCAGTGGGGCCGGGTAACCCGGAGTGTAAAACTCCGGGTACCCATAGCAAGGTCCATGAAAATATATTAGTGGATAAATTTAGAATAATATATTTTTATTTAATTTTATATATGTAAAAATTGTATGAGATTATAAAATTTTAATTTTCATTTTTTTACTTATTTTCAACCAAACATTCTCCGTCAATCTACCATTCAAAATTAAATTATTCGAAAATAAAGTGGCGCAAACATACAATATAATAAACTTGTGTGGACATGAATAGCTGCTCCAGAAAGAAACGGAAACCATTATTCAATATTCAGATAAGGAAAACGAAAACACATTCTTTGGGTGGAGCAGAACTAATAAGCAATTCCTAATTCCTTTTGTGGTTTTTTTCAATCTTTTGAGTTTCTATTCTTCTTTCATTCCAAAGATAACAATTTTCAAGCAATTTTTCCTTGCACTAGAAAACGTGCAAAATAGTGCATTTCATTAATCTCTCCCAAGAATTCTTAATTCCAATTCCAGCAGGGTAACTCTAAATAAATCTTGAATTAGTCCCTGATTGTGTGCTGTATAAAGAAAACAAAGCTTTTTTGAACCAGCAAGTGACTGCAGTTCTTGTTGTAACAAAGTTTCAAGGTGATTCTCCATATACATTAATACCTACTTTCCTTTGAAGGTTATTAATAATTTGTTCCTTGGTGAATCTAGCCTGGAATTTTCCGATCTGTTTCATATTATGTTTTCCAAGTTGCCATTTTTTGTGAGATTTGTAATTGTTTCATGCTCACCACATGTTTGATAAAAGTTCTCAGTGTAATATATACTAGCGTGTGATGAATTTTTCCAGTGAATTGCGTGCGAGTGTCCTCGAGTGCAAAACCTTTCAATGAATTTCAATATTTTCCCAATGATGAATCATGAATTGTATGTAGTAATTGTTTTTCACATTCGAAGGGTTTAGTGTTTTTCTTAATTATCTGTTTGCATGGTTTCTCTTGATCTCTGGAATAGTTGTTGGAATGCGGAACAAGAATCATCCAAAAAATCATTATTTTTTTTTTATTTTATTTTAAGAATTAAATATCGTTGCTAAATGTTCACGTCTACATTATAATCAAGAAATAAAGATTAATATTGTATCCAAATTCGAATCAAAATCTTGATTGAATCTGAATCATGAACTTTCAATTTTCTGGATTATGAACTTTCAACTTTTGATTTCAAGAACTAAGTGCTTTAAATCTTCAAGTCTTCTATAGTATTCTCTCAAGTCAAGACTAATGTGTGGGTACCTTCTTTTAGTTAAACTAAAAACCAATCACCCCCACCCCCATTTCCTTCTTTTCCAACCCCAACACCCCAAAAACAAAAGCCCAACTCCCACCTTACCCCGACCACCACCAATCTCCACCGGCACTCGACCTGAGCCCGGAACAGAAGCCACCGGAGTCCCGTCTTTCTCGATGTTCTCACTTTCCGACCTTAATACAGCCACTAATAACTTCAGCCCTGAATTTATTGTCTCTGAAAGCTGCGAAAAGGCGCTAAATATTGTTTATAAAGGTCACCTCCAGAACCGCCGGTGGATCTGGCCAGACCATAAACAGTTTGCGGTATTATATTATCACAACAACAGTATATATGTGTATATATTCATGATCTAGTTCTTAATACTTAGAGGGCTTTGTGTCTAATAAAAACAATTCAGCTCGATGATATTTTTGGGTTGTAGGAGGAGGCATGGGGAGTAGGGAAATTGAGGCACTGGAGGCTGGCTGATTTGATAGGTTATTGTTGTGACGGTGATGAGAGGTTGTTGATTGAGGGAGCTACTGCTTTTAAGGTGGTGGTGGAGGTTGCGGTACTGGATTTTGAGGCAGCATTGGGCAACGTTGAGATTGTGATTCAAGATGTGGCGACTGATTGCTGGGAGGTGGTTGTTTTGTTTTTGGGGTGTTAGGGTTGGGGAAGAAGGAGATGGGGGTGGGGGTTGTGGTTTTGTTTTTAAAATTTTTGATTTAATAGGGAAATGTATTNTTTTTAATTTCTGGGTCAACTGACAATTTTTGGGGTCAAACTAACGGAAACCGTTATTTTGGACTTGGGGTGCGATTTTTTTAAAGGTTTGGTACCGTGTCTGCAACTAACTGAAAAGTTTGGTACCTCGGTTGCAATTTTCCCTATAAGTTAAATTTTATTTTGCTTCTCCACGCAATCATCCAACTTATATTATCACAAATGATTATTGACATTTTTATTCGCATGTTCAATATGAAATAATGTAATAACAATAAATAAATAATATATTTCATTTACCATAGAACATATTATTTTACAATAGCAAAACTATCCTATATGGGCACGCAACCTAACCTTTATTTCCTCTGTTACTATATAGAAGAGATGTGTCATTTCTTAATAGCAACCAAGAAAAAGCTTCTCGGTTTTCATAGGATGTATCTAAACTAGACTCAAATTTTCTGAAGACTAGCTTCTGTATCCTCATTCTTAAAAGTCTCCTCTTAGGATTCCCATGGAAAGCACTTCCAACATGTTGAATAACAAGCTTCAATGTTCTGGCACCATATCCAAGGAGTTCAACTGCTGCATCACTCACCTAAATCTTCATCTTCTAATGTGCTCTCTTCTTTTATGCCAGTGCCAACTATAACCTGGCAATACTGCTAATCTGTTTGCGGTCAAGAGGTAGGATTGTCGACACGGTTCATGAACTCGGGCGGAAAATGAATCTTGCAACCCTTATTACCCTCTTCTTTATAGTTTCATAAGCCATCTCCTTAGGCAAGGTATCATCATCCGTGTTAAGTATATACTGTGAACCCACATTGATGTCATGATGATTACAGTATTGTTGACTCGTAGTGCGCTCGTAGCGAATTAGTTACTCTACCATCATCCAGGATTTGAAGGAACGAGTTAAATACATCAAAATGAGCATTTTCTATGATGACCCGAGTCTCTTACCCAAGTCGTTAGCTTACGTACTGTTCACTTTGAGTGGGCATGTGCCCACTTATCCCTTCACTGATTTCTATCGTGTTCCCTAAGATTTAAACACAAGACCTCTGCCTAATGAGAGACGTAAGTTGAATTCTGATATGTTCAATTGATACTAGGATTCAACTTAAGTCTTTCATTAGACAGAGGCCTTGAGTTCGAATCCTAGGACGCGATAGAAAGCCGTGAGGGGTAAGTGGGTATAGGCCACCTAAAGTGGATAGTTGTAACGACCTGAGTCTCTATACCAAAATCGTTAGCTTACGTACTGTCCGCTTTAGGTTGGCTTATGCCTATTTACCCCTGCACGGCTTTCTATCATGTCCCATGATTCGAACCTAAGACGTTTGCCTAATGAGAGCTTTAAGTTGAATCCTGGTACCAATTGTGAGGGGGTAAGTAGGCATAGGCTAACTCAAAGCGGAGACAATACATAGACTCAGGTCATTACATTTTCATTCCCATCAAACATAATAACTTCAGATGGCCACCTCTGAAAAATAATGTGAACTGCCCTCCTTCATATCCAACGAAACCTTGGGGCTCCAATCAATTGTGGGACTGCATGTTTTTCCATGTACTAGCTCATATCGATTGGTACAAGATCTTCTTCGGTGTTGAACATAAAGGAAGGAATTGCCTTTGCAAACTTCTTAATTAAAAAACACAGGACAAAATAAAATATTATAAATAAAGTATTGATTCTGCGAGAGATGCTCACTCTATCAGGATCTGAAAGGCCTTCCCGGGATCTTTGAATAGCCTCTGCTACAGATCTTACTGCAGGATCTTCACCGACCACATGTCTATGTAACTCTTCCTCCAAATGCAACAGCTTCTTCCTCTCCAATCGTTGTAGTTTGGAAACAAGAATACTTGTCCATTTACTGACAATCTCGGCAATATCTCTACCAGTAACTTCTTCTTCTCTAGGCCTGGACTTTCCAGACTTCTGCAGTTTCAAGTTAACGCTGCAGAAAGTTTAGGCTCCCATACTTCAACTCAGCAGCACAGTTGAGATAATACTCCTCAGCTTGCTGGATCTCTACATTTACTCTGTCAATCTCTTCCTTTTTTTTTTTGATCGGTAAATAATTAATTATATTGATCAAAACAATGTACAAGTAAGTTGGGCATACCCGAGCACAAATACCAAAACAACCATGTTTTCTAAGAGAAAACAAACATCATCAAAAGCCGGGCATACCCGGGCAATCAAAAGACATAAACAACATCAATTACATATTTAGCGCTAAAGACTCAAAAAGGGTTAAAACATACGGATACAAAGAAAACATTACTTTGTATATGTGTGTTTTAATCCGTCTTACAACGCCATCAACATGTGTATTAAGTCCTTCAAAAATTTTCCTGTTCCTCGCCGTCCATAAATGATAGATGTGCTAGCTAGTGCAATCTTCTTGGCTTTGCTATGCCAAGTAGTTCCCCTGGCTTCTTTTTTCATCCACTTTAAGGCACTTGGGATTGTAGACATGGATCGTCTAATCCCAAGCCATCCTCTAACTTGTTCCCAAACAGAGCTACTAAACTGTCAATCTCTTCCTTGATAGAATGTATGGTTGTCATGACCCTTTTTTCATGCTCCCACTGCTCATTCAGCTCATCTTGTCCCTGCTTCAAGAGAGACAATTCTGCCTCAAGGCGATTTAGCCTATCTTTTGATGCTTTATCAGTGTCATTGGTAAGAGTTAGCCTTTCCATCTCAAGTTTCAGAACAGCACCGTTAATTTCAAGGGCAGTTGGTTTTGAAGTAATCTCCATTTTCAGTTTAGCTGCTGCTTTGTCAACAAGCTCAATAGCTTTGTCAGGTAGGAAACGTCCACTGATGTAGTGGTTCGATAGAATTGGAGCTTCAACAAGGGCACTGTCTGAAATGCAGACTCCAGCAGCTCGTACTTTTCACGCAGTCCACTGAGAATAGAGATGGTATCATCCACTGAAGGTTGATCAACATAAATTTGCTGGAACCAGCTCGCCATGGCCTGATCTTTCTCAATATACTTATGATATTCATCCAGAGTGGTTGCACCAATGCATCTCCACCACCAAGCATAGGCTTCAAGAGTTTGCCAGCTTCTGTTGCACCACAGGTAGCACCTGCACCAACCACTTTGGATCTCATCAATAAAAAGGATTATCTGGCCACCCGAATCAGTAACTTCTTGAACACATGCACCACTGGTAGAACCTGTACCATACTCTTTCTTGAACTCCTTGGCTCGCTGTATACGCCCTTCTAGAAGTCTTCCTAACATTGTTCCAGCATCTCACCTCATCTCTCTAATTATTTTTGGGCATTCCTCATATCACCTTGAATTCTCCAGTCCTTACTCCTTAGTCCACCACCATTAGTAATGTCTAGAATTATTAAGTCAGTTAATAACCTACTTCATGACCTATAAATATGAGATTTTGGTGCATGTATTCTATGTGTAAGTGGAGTGATTAGAGATTGTGGACAGATATAGTGTGTATTTGGGCACCATGAGATTTAGTGCTGTGAAGTGACTAGTGAGTGAGCTTTCATAAAATATTAAATTGGGGTGAGGAATTAGTGTCTCTGTTACCCAATTAAAATTGCACAATTGATTTTTTTTTTTTTTTAATAAAATATTTTCTGTGAGTTTAAACTCATTGTCTTCTGTATTGAAATGCTTACATACCACAATCTGCTTAGGTACTGAAGATTCTCACTTAAAGCTTTTACAATATTGCACACATGCCGACTCATTTCCTTGAATCTTTCAGGGACCATTTATGACAAGGCTTTCATGTCAATTTATAAACGAATTTCATGTCAGTAGGATTTTACTTTGTGAATTTCACTGAGTGGTAAAACTAAAAATTCTCCCCTTCTACCAGGGATGCTCTTTCATGTGCCTTATCTCTGTCCTAAAACCTCGCCCCTTTTCCCCCTCTTCTCCAAAACCTCAAAATCACTCTTTCTCCATCATAAATCATTTTCATACCTCCGCCACTACCATTCCCCTGTGAAGAATAATGCCAAAAGCCAACACAGAAAGCCTCTTTCCATGACCAAAATGACAACCCAATTGTCCACCTCGGCAGCTCTCCTTCAAAATCCTAGAAATTCAGTCCCCCAAAAATCAAAGAAAAAAGCCCTATACGAGGCCCCAGAAAGTGTACTCCGCCACAAGCTCAACCAGTGCTCAAAACACGGTGACTTTTGCGAGGCCATTCGCCTTTACAATGAGGCAAGGACGAGTAATATTCAACTCAATGTACATCATTATAATGTATTGCTTTATTTATGTTCTCCAAATGATGATGGTAGTAGGCAGGACGCGGATAATTTTGTAGGTTTGGAAAAGGGCTTTGAGATTTTTAAACAAATGCGGTTGGATAAAGTGGAGCCAAATGAAGCTACATTTACCAATGCTTCTAGATTAGCGGCAACTAAAAAGGACCCAGAAATGGCTTTTGAGTTGGTTAAGGAAATGAAGAATCATGGAATAGTTCCAAAGTTGAGGTCCTATGGGCCGGCATTGTTTGAGTTTTGTGAGAAGGCAATGGCTGATAAGGCGTATGAGGTGGATGCCCATATGGTGGATAACAAAGTCTCAGCCGAAGAGCCTGAGCTTTCAGCACTTTTGAGGGTTAGTTCTGATGTCAAAAGGGAGGAGAAAGTGTATGAGATGGTTCATAGGCTGAGAGCCACTGTGAGGCAGGTGTCTGAGGAGACTGCAAGTGTGGTGGAGGATTGGTTTAGGTCGGAGACGGCGTCGAAGGTTGGAGCAGAGAATTGGAATGTGGAAAAGGTGAAGGAAGCAGTTGTGAAAGGAGGGGGTGGATGGCATGGACAAGGGTGGTTGGGGAAAGGGAAATGGAGAGTGGCGAGGATCCATATGGATGGGACAGGGGTCTGCCAATTGTGTAGAGAGAAGCTTGTTTGTATAGATATCGATCCCATCGAGACACAGAATTTTGCAAAATCTTTGGCAAAATTGGCTAGCGAAAGAGAAGCGAAAGCTTGCTTTTCGCATTTTCAGGTGTGGAACTTGTTCATTTTTTTCCTGTTGCTAAGTATGATTTTTATGTGTACATATATATAAAGATTTGGTCTTCGGTACTTGTATAATTTGGGTTCTGTTTAAGATATTTGCCCAGTTAGTCATGATTTTGTCATCTGGAATATTGTTTCTATCTTGTTCTAGAATTGAAAATTAGTTATGATAAAAATCTTCTGGCAGTTGGCATGTCTTAAACTTCATTGGTAAATCTTGAAACTGCAGTGGAAAGATTTGTACATTTTCAATTCGGAGAAATTCATATGGTAGACATCGGAACAGGAGACTTTTGTCCAAATCAAGCAATCAATCCAAAGGGTTAAAATTGTTTCTTTGAATACCTTTGCTATTGTCTTCTACTCTTTCTGGATGGCCTCTTAATTTATAATGAACATTTTACACCCATTTGATGCCAATAAATAAATTTGGTGATTTTTGATATGACATTTTATTTTTGTGCTCAGAACAGATGGCCAAGATTTGTTGTCGTCAAACCATGTGTTTGAAGTAAAGGGCAGATTCGGTTACTCTTTTAGAAAATTGAACACTATTTTTGAACGTCCAGAGAGGCAAATTGAAGTATTCAATAATAAATGGAGTATGCGTGTGTTTGTGTGTGTATACACATTTATTTATGGAAGCAGACTAGCTTGATAAATTCAGCTGCATTATCTGTAGGAAAGAATTGTGATGGTGCTCAATTATTGAAATATCATGGGAACAAAGGACAAGAAAATCATTGAGAATTTTGAGTATTGATTACAGCCAAATTTTAGTAGGATTGCATGTTACAGAGCCACATGCATAAAGCTGGACAATGATATCGTAAGATGTTGCAATCTGAAGCTTTAAAAGTCATTTTGACATCAGAATCATGTCCAGCATTTTTTTTATAGCAACTGTTTTCATCAGAAAGTCATGCCTGCAATTGTGACTGCATTAATTGAAAATGCATTTATAGTATTGGTCAGTGCAATATCTTTTTTATGCTTCAGGCGTTTCATATTGAAAAGAGATTGTCAGTCTAAAGCAAATGGTGCACTCTTTCAGGAATGGATTCAACGTCATGGTCCATTTGATGCAGTAGTAGATGGTGCTAATGTGGGCCTTATTAATCAACATAATTTCAGTTTTTCCCAGGTAATGTTAACTTCGGCTTTTCCTCTCTGTGCTCTGTGAGTAGCATTCTATCCTGTTGAACACTAAATTTGAATAAATAAATGTGTCCACTCTAACCGTTTAAACTCTTAGACGCGGTAGTTCAACATGATGTTTGAGTAGGCAAAGGTCCTGAGTTCAAATTTTGTCGCTATCCATTTATGGAAATTTTGCTTATGTTGGGCCTCACGATGAAAATAAGTCTTGCCTAGAGGCAATTTTGAAGGCTAAATATAAATAAATAAATGTGTCCCCTTGCGGACAGCCTAAGCTTTTAGATGAGATGGTTCAACGTCTCCCATCCATCTTTTTCTGTCTCTTCCACCCTTGTATCTCTCGTTTTGCTCCCTTGGGGAAGGGTAGACGGATGAAAATTGAAATCAAAGGCAGAAGTGAAATGTAGATTAAAGTTATGAGTACTGTATATTTGGTAATCTTTAAACTTATACAAGAAACTTTTTTTGGTTACCTTTCTTTGTAGCTCAAGCATGTTGTGTATCACTTGCGTAAACTGAGCCCTTCAGGGAAACTGCCTCTTGTTATTCTGCATAAAGGCCGTGTAACTGGTGGTCCTGCGCAGCACCCTAACAACAAGAAGTTATTGGAAAGTTGGAAGAAGGCTGGGGCACTTTATGTTACCCCTCCTGGTTCGAATGATGATTGGTACTTGTACTTTATTCAATCACCTAATTAGATTTGTTCTTTAAGCTTAAATATTTCCTGCCTTTTTTTTTTTTTATTTGTTTAGATTTTCTCCATCTATTTTTCCCGTGGTCCCTTTGACACCTTTTGTTCCTTGCTCTTCTCTTGGTTGCTCATATGTCATTTAGAAAATCTAAGTTTTTAGCTATGAAGTGTGAATCGCAGTCAAACTATGCAACCTATGTTTTTCCATTCTGTTTCCCCAGGTATTGGTTGTATGCTGCTGTTAGCTCCAAGTGTTTGATGGTGACAAATGATGAGATGAGAGACCACTTGTTCCAACTGCTAGGCAATAGTTTTTTCCCAAGATGGAAAGAAAAGCATCAGGTATCATTGTTTTGTTTATATTTATGCATTTTATTTTTTACTTGATCGCCAAATAAGAGAAGATTCATTAATAATTATGGTATTCTACTTCGTTGCTGCACTTTGATTATTGATTCTTGCAGCAATAGGATTAAATGATGCTTAATGTTTGCCTGTGAGTTGTGAAAATGTCACGTAGAGCGTGCGACGCTGTTGGATGATGGCTAATGATAATGCTACATGTACACCCAGGTTTACCACCTGGGTGACAGAATGTAGAGGTGGCAGCTCTTGATTGGTTGGTGGAATTTTATTTTAATTTGTCCACCAACCAATAAAGAGTTGCCACCTCTACATTATGTCACCCAAGTGATAAACCTGGGTGTACATGTAGCAGAGCTCCTAAATGGATACAACAATAAATGATATTGGGACACCATAATTCTTAAAAATATTGAACAGAATAATGCAATGAGGACATGATATTTGTGAAGTAGATAAATCCAATGTCCGACTCTATTGAGTTGAGCACGTAGGTATTGTTTTGGCACGTCTTTATCTGTGGATGGATATTTCTTTTGTACAATGTTATATAGTTCGGATGGGCACTTTAAATACATGTACAACATTTGTCGTTCCCTTGCATGTTGGCAAGTGTTCCTAAGCACCAGGTGACTTGGCATGCTACAAATGGTGCTAAATAATCCAGTGTCAAACGCGTTAAATCATTGATAAATTCGGCATCTTGTTGGTGTCTATCATCGACTCATCATGTTTCAGGTCTACTCATGTTACTTGGGATGGGTTGCCTCGAAGTAAGAAATATAAACATCTTGTATACTTACACGGTCTATAATGCACTGAAGGCCTATTTCAAAAACGTTTATGCAATGTAGATTTGTACTTGTGGATTTGAAATCCACATTTCCAACTCCTCCAATCAATTGGGGCCTAGAAGTAGTTTCTTAGATGAAAATGTTCATCTTTTCATTCTTGTGATTCTACTGAAAATTGGCAGGTCCGATTAACGCCTTCCATTGATGGACTCCAGTTCCGCATGCCTCCACCTTATTCAATTGTCATTCAGGTTAGTGACATACCAATAACGTTACATTTGTAAAACGAACTTTGGCATTTTGATGATGTCTTGTGCCTGAATTCTCATTTTTGCTTTACAAAACTCATATGTAATGCAGGAGTCTGAACAAGGCAGTTGGCACATTCCAACTGTAACCGGAGACGATGTTGAGACCCCAAGACAATGGATTTGTGCCACAAGAATAAGGGAACTGAACTGAGACAGATAATTTTCTACTTTTAAACTTCATACAGAGGATTAGATGAGCAAGGTGAAGCCTGGGGAAAGTAATCTGGTCGATTGAGGATTTGTCTATTGAAAAAGGACATCTGCATTTCCAAGTCATGAGTTGTAAAATCATGTTATTTTTGTGGAGACATTCTTGGAGTATCCTCCATAGTGGAAGCATAAATTTCCATTTTTTTTTAACATAAATGGGAACAATAATGGGGTTTTTAAGGTGAAGCTGAAATTTGGATGGGCAGGCAGAATGAACCCTCCCCCACCCCAAAAACCAACATAAATTATGCTTGTCGTGGTGTTATCTTGTTTTGAAGTGGTGGAGAGTTATACTCTTAGTACACATTACTAGACGTACTTTAATAATTCGAATACTATGTTATAATTCCTAGTCCCTACCAAAATACCGTGACGGTATATTCATAAAACATTGAACTTATTATTTTTCTTTTCTAATATTGTAACATATAAGCATTCCGTCACTTTTTAATGCTTGGGAAAAAAAAAATCGAAAACAAAAATTGTATTGATTTTAAAAATGTGGACTGATTCATGAAACACGATGTAACTTTGAGATTTGACGTCAAGATTTTTCCTTGTTTAATATTATGTATTTTATTTTATCTTTAAATTTAAATTAAATAATGGATTTATAATGCTTTATCCCTTTTTTATTTTTATTTTTCTTTTTTAGAAACTTTTAATAGACTTTAAATGAGCAATTGCAGAGTAAAAAAAAAATGGAAAATGAGCAATTGGAATAATTTCCCCTTAAAGAACAAGTAAAAATAAATTCAAACACCATATAATTCCCTTATTGACATTTGGACCCCATTATTTTTTTTTTTTTTTAATTTTTCTCAAACTTAATTTTAATCACATTCTCCAAATAAAATAATATTACAAAAAAATTTAAAAAATTTTAAATATTTTTTAACCACACATTTTTTCATTAATCACTATTCAAAAATTTATAATTTCCCCAAAATGGGGGCCAAACACGGGCTAAGCCTTCATCTAACAGAAATTTTAATCTAGATTTTTATCAAAGTTAAAATCAACAATTAATTATAATAACATATTTTATGAGTTTCACAACTTTTCAATCACATATTCACCAAATTTTATCAAAATCTATTAAAAATTTGATTTTAATTTCCATCAATCAGCGATTAAGCTTCTTACAATTGACAATTCACAAATATATCTTTAAAAAAATGACCATCCCACAACGGCACAACCGGCCAACGTGCTCTTCTCAAGATTCACTTGAAACAAATCATTTATATTATTTTAGATTTTACTACTTATACATAATGGGTTACATAATATGATTTGGAGGAAAGAGATTTGATGAAAAAGTTAATTGTATTTTCAACTAGCAAATGGTAGAGTATCATGTGACATTATATAATCCATTATGTAAATTTTGATGTACATGTAGTAAAATCCTATCATTTTTCCTTTTTTTTTTCAATATATACGCAATCATACTATAAATTTTGATACATTAATTTACACATTGGCTTACACTCGTGCATGTTAACAGATTTATATACATTGATTTTTAAAACATATTTTTAGTCAATTGTTAGATTTTTGACACAAAAAGTGTCTATCAAAGTGTACACATTTGGACGCACAATTAATCATATTTTTATAGAAAAGTTATATATGAAAAGTTGAATAACAATGAAATCCGAATTATTAAAGACACTATTTTTTCGCTCTCTGGACATTTCTATTTATTCTTCACTCAAAATGACGATTAACATTGTAACGGACTTCGGGGTCTTTTCTGATTGTGGATGGCATAGGGTAATGGTTTATATCTCCATATTTATTTATTTATTTATTTGCATATTCCTTCGTGATTTTAGTAGTGTTTGTTTGTATCTCTGTGTCTGTAATGCCTATGTTCTACGATTCGATTAAATACCAAAGAATCAGCTTTTACACACATTGTACATATACATCAGGGACCATCTTGAGAGAAATGTGCAATTTTGTGTCGTTTACATCAGTTTGTAAATATATTTCATTACAGTAGCATTTTACTCTCTGAGTGGCAGTGGGTGGAAAACTTGCCACTACATGATGCCAAAAGAAAGATGTTTGGAAAAACGAACATTCATACATGATGCATGTACTTTTGCGTTTTTATACATCAGCATTTTACTCTGTCAATTGGAATGTGTGGTAAATTTACCATTCAAGGATGCTCAATATTTTTGACAAAATGAACAATTTATGCACACTTTGCGTTTTGATTGGGAAATGTCAAATTGTAGCAATGGTTAGCTACATAAGCCATGATGGTGAAGCGGAAGCATTTGCTATGTCATTATGATATTGTTAGTAGTCAACTCTGTTAAAATTCTTCTTTTTCTTTTGTAATGAGTAGATTATACTTCCATGATTAGGACTTTCATAATGTAAATGATATTGGAGCTGAGGACATCAAAAGAACGCATTTTCAAGGACCCCAAAGTTGTATGAGTCGGAAGGGCATCTAAATTTAGCGCATGAAAGTAATTACTTTTTCCTTCTCAGAATGTGGGATTTTAGTTAATAACCGAACTGTTACAGCTTCAAGCGGATAGGGACTGTCATTTTTTCAGATGGATGAATTGTTGAAGAGCAACACATTTGCAACCCATGCAGTTGCTGCTGCGGGATCTGTGTCACTAGGCACTGCTCTCTCTTACCCTCTGGATACTCTCAGTCCTTGTACAGGTATGAAGTTTTCAAATAGATTTTTTGTTTGTCTGCTTAACATACAGGATGCACCCATGCATGGCCCTCAGTATCTTTCTGTCAATAGTAATACTTATATAATTCTATGGACTACAAAAAACAGGTTGGCTCTGGATCTAGGAAACAGTTATCTATGGCTCAGATTCTCGATAGAGTCCGAGCCATCTCAGGATATTCAGGTAGCTTGACAATTGCTTACTTTTTTCAAGGAATAATCACTGAAGGAGGAAATGTGGAGATTGAAAACCATTGTAATTTTCTGTTAAGAACCACGACTTTTGGAATAGCGTCAAATTATGAGTTATGGAGGGATTTAGTTTTTCATGTGCATGCGAACATAAAAGGATTGTTGAGTTGTCAAAATTAGTAAGATTAGATGATCAGAAACTGTAATGGCCTGTTTCTTAGGATTTGAGATAATAATAATAATAATAATAGAGAAGGAAGTAACTACTATCGAAAACAAGAAAACTTGATCTGATCAAATTTCAAATATGTATAGATTTTTAATGATAGTTATGTAGGATATCTAAAAAATTACCTCTTAACTTAATTGAAGGTATTTCAGAGTATTGCTTCGTATAGTCAAAGTTGAAAGATGGAATCAATGGTTCCTCAAGTTTATTATGGATCCTTGAGAGACAAAATCCCTCAAGGTTTTGAGGTTTTTATTTCCAATTGTTATTCTAGTCATGCATCCCTATCTGCTTGTGTTTGGTAATTTACCATTTCATTTGTGTGAATGCATTAAAATTTTAATGACAAATTGGAAAACATTTTTGATTCTCTAAGGTCAACTCAACAGAGTTTTCCTTCGTAAATATTATAGAGTGGTATTGGTTGGTCGATTACTGGTAGAGCATTGGGCTTGGGAGTTCGCTTTGGTGTTTATGAGATATTGACAGCATTCTACAAAGGTAAACTGTCCTTTATTTTTGTGCACTTTTTGGGTTTATTTCTGGCTTCTCTTTATGAGCTCCTGCTTTCCAGTTAGTCCTGTGCAAGGTGCAGCACTTTATTGTTATGATGTTGACTCCAAAAAATGAACTCAACAGATACCGAGCCCACTCTTGTCACGTCAAGTACTAATCCGGCGCGTTTTTACCTGAATGAAAACGGT
>CAIGRO010064184.1:0-10440 GCA_903798355.1 Fraxinus baroniana
GTAGCAATAATGATTAACTTAATTAACTTTATGTGATTATTTTAATGGGTTGATTGTAATTTATATTGCTGAATTGGAACTTTTTTCTGAAAAGGAAACCATAAAATGTATAATCTAATAAAATCAATTTTTTTAAATTTAAAAAAATGTTCGATTTGGTTTTTTTCGATTTTTTAAAATTAAAACCTTAATCAAGCCATTTTGAAACGATTTGGTTCGGTTTGAGGAAAAAAATCGCAAGTCCACATGGACCCAAACCAACGGGTTCAGTTCAATTTGTAGTTCCGGGTTTTTTCTTTGTGCAACCCTAATCCGAGCTCATTGATTTCACAATATCCTTGCGCTGAATTTATTCTCCCCTACAGTGCTTTAAGACAATCATCAATCGTCTCCCATATTCGAATGGACTTTTGTTTCTTGTGGAAACAGTACAAAAATCTGTAAAGAGTTTCGAGGAACTCAACTTTTGTGTTTGTACTCGAAGGATAGAAGCAGAATTTAGAGAGAGGAAATTCTAAGTAGAAGTTCTATTGTATTGAATAGTGTGTCTTAATATGGCAAAAAGACAATCAATTTATAGAGCGTCCATGGTTAATATTGAGCTCACGCCGACCGGACAACGACGTGTGTGCATGAGATTTGAACCCACAAGCATCTACCCATTCCAAAAATTGGGTGCCATTTAGTGCCCAAACTCCAAGGTCAAACTTGAATCTTATAATCATACACTTCCCATTAATTTTCTTACGTGGGACAGGAGTTTCAAAAAACACTTTATCAAAATTATTAACTTGTAATCCCTGTTTCACATAGCTGACTTACGATTCAAATATTTCATTCGATATTTAATGAGTTTTAACAAATAAATATATCATTTTATTTATCTCGATCAGGAAGTAAAACGTGAACATGCTTTATCTCAATTGAAGTATGTCTCACTTAATTTTGAGCTCAAAGAAACCCATATTCAACAGAACTATGAATATGGCAAAAGACTATCATAAATATAAGGGATCTAGTGTTGCAGTGTCTTTTGATCTTTGTTTATGTGAGGAATTTGACTTTCGAGTTGGATTCCGCAAAAGAATTGCTACCGAAGTAGTTGAATAAGAAAACTAACTGAGAAGTCTACAAAGATCCTTATATTAGAATCGAAACATATCGTAAGAAAGAGCATCCGGAGTAATCTGCACTTGAAGGTCGAAAAGTCATGTTTTTACACCTCATACAATGTCAACTTGAATGTATATTTGGAATGCACAAATAACATTTTCCTTATTCCTATTAGAAAAATGTCGCTTGTACATTCATTCATGGATATAATTATTGACATCGTCGGTGTGTACAAGTATTGATTGGGTGAAAAAACTATATAAAATTTATATTGTCCAATGATGTATTGGCGTGTGGTGAAGTGTGAAAAATAAAATGTGAATGATGTACATGTATCATGATTGTTTTATTGATCCTAAATAATTATGAATTTTTCTATTTGTAGATGAAAAAATGTACACAAGAAGTTATCGAAAATAATGTGGAGAAAAATCATTGGATAAAAAGTTAATTATATTTTAAACTAATAAATGATAGAATATCATGTTTAATTCAGTATATAAATGGTAAGGCACGCGTAACATGTCCCATAATTATTTCTTGGTTGGTCGGTTTAAGGAAAGAAAGACGTTGACCAACCCTCACTCCTCCTCCTACTTCAATTGAAAAAAATTCACTTACAAAAATCCAGTGTCGAATACGGTAATGGACGACCCTCTTATATGCCTAAACCACCCCCAGCATCCCTCCTCCTCCTCGCCCGTAGCGGTCTCCGATCTTGAAAGCTACCTCCTTGACACCCCACCAATCGGCAGCGCCTCTGGCAGCTTCCAGAACGAGGGATTTCTTGGCGGCGGCGGTTTCGACACCGGATCGATTAACGAGGCTGATTATGGATTCTCCCGTCCCGATTTCCGACAGGGCTCACTCGTGGGAACTGTTGAGCTATACGACCGTCATGTTTTTCTGTGTTACAAGAACCCACAGGTCTGGCCTCCGCGAATTGAGGCTGCGGAGTTCGATCGACTTCCCAGGCTTCTTGCTGCCGCTTTGACTGCTCGGAAGGCTGATATGAAGCGACAGGTTTCTGGATTTTTATTCTTTCAAATCTTATTGTGTTTCTCTTTTCATCATTGTTTTTAAGGATATTTCGTTAGGTTAATGCTGGGGGTTGGGACGGTCGTTTGTGTGTTCTGGTTCTGGGTTCGCTGGAAACTTCGATTTGTTATTTTTGTTCCATTTGCTGTTTAGAATCTAAATGATTTTTAAGGTAGGTCGAATGGAAAAACTTTTGATTAGTGCTATGCTTGTGCTTAGTCAAGTTTTTCTATGTTCCGGTGGAGTTGAACTAAGAATAGAATGTTATCTTGAAAACTATTGGAATGATTATTAGTGGGATGATTAATGATTTTATTCTGTTCTCTACTAATTTGGTAAAGCATTATCGTATTTTCCCATAAAGGAATATGCTACACTTATTTGTGTAATTTTCGAGATATGTTGCATCTTGTGGATCTAAAGGAGTAAAGGAGCAATAGTGATGTTCCGTTGCATGAAAATGAATATGTTATTTGCATAACTATGTGTTACAGAGCAGTAATGCTGAAACTGGTGTCATATAATCAGGCTTTACGGATATCCAAAAAATTTCCACAGTTTTTTGCTTTATTTGTATGCACATATTCATGAACAAACGTGCATTCACACTTCTATTACAGAAACTGTATCTGTATTAATTATGTTACTATAATATAGATGTGTCAGGAATTTATTTTTTGGTAACTTATGGTCTCTAACCTGGCAAAATGGAACTACTACTTCTTTCAAGTTCTATACCCCTTTTTATTCCTGGGGGGAGCTGTGTGTTTTCTATGTTTAACTTCTAATCCCAGCCAAGACTTGTGAGGATAGTATTACACTTTTACTTTTTGTGTCTGCAAGGTCGGTAAGCATTCTGGAGTACGAATCAGTTGCCTTCTGGTCATATGTGTGTACATCTTTTTGTGTTTGTCTCCCACAAGTGCTGTGGCCTTTTGAACTACTTCATATTGATTATGACTCTGATTAATTTTTCATGGGTGATGGCATGGCTTCAATTGTTTGACTTTCATTTTCCCTCTCTCCCTTCTAGACCCGCTTAACAATATGCGAGGGACATGATGGAACTGAGACATCAAATGGTGACGTGTTAATCTTTCCAGACATGATAAGATACAGGTTAAAATGCTATTCATCTTTTAATGGCTTAAGAGCCTTTAAGAGATGGCCTTTTCTTATACATGGTGCATTTGATATTAAATAATTGCAGGAGATTGACACATTTTGATGTCGACACATTTGTTGAGGAAGTGTTTGTTAAAGATGGTGAGTGGTTGCCAGGAAGCCCAGAAGCTCTAAGAGGTTGGTACATCTTTGTATGTTGCCATGGTACAAGGGATAAACGATGTGGAATTTGTGGACCCTCTGTGATTAGCAGATTCAAAGATGAGATAGAGTCTCGTGGTCTGCAGGGTAAAGTGTCTGTGAGCCCATGCTCACATATTGGAGGGCATAAGTATGCAGGAAATGTGATCATATTTGGACCAAATGCTAAAAAAGAAGTCACTGGGCACTGGTATGTGGTCAACAAGTCTATTTCATCTACTATTATTGTAGAAGTCAAGTTTTTGTTTTTGTCTAACTCTCAAGTATGATAAACAGAAAAAGGTATGATTACTATTGCAGGTATGGATATGTTATGCCCGATGATGTACCTCTTTTTCTGGAACAGCATATTAGGAAAGGAGAAATTGTAGATCATCTGTGGAGGTAATTTGCAATTCTTATGTCTATTTTTACACTACCATTTTGGAATTAAGTTGCATAATGGAGTAATGCGCGACTACTATCTCAAGCTGAAATTAGACGTTGTGATTTTGTATTCAGGGGACAGATGGGATTATCAGAAGAAGACCAGAAAAAATCACAGGAACTAAGGCTTCAGGTTCACGGTGGGACCAATGTGGAAACAAACGTAAAGGACTCAATGCAAATAAATGATGTGAGTGCCAACACGTGTGGATCTCAATTGGATGGCACAAGATGTTGTCAAGTGAATGAAGGCTCCCCTTGCTGTCAAAACCCTACGTTTCAAGAAAAAATGGAGGATGAGGATTCTGATTTTCCCAAGGGTGCAGCAAAATTTAAAGCTGAAATGAAGAACTCCAAGAAGCAAGCTTCTCGAAGTAATAATGGCAAAGCAGCTGGCGCTCGAAAGGTTTGCTCAATGCCTACTTGGTATGAATGCTGGGAGCGTGAAGACACATATGCTGCACTTGCTGTTATAGGTGCTGCTATATCAGTCGCCTTTGCCTATAACTGCTACAAGCAGTTGGGTTAAATTCTTAACAGTTCTGTAGTCTTCTTTGTTGCACATATATCATGCATTAAAATAAAAAACGTAGTTTGGAGCAATGTGCCATTGGAGAATGAAGAAAGGAGTAGATTTACAGGAATGCGGTTATGGTGTTTGCTGGTTTATATTTGCTTCCCATTGTTGTTATGGCTGAATTTGGATCACCTAAAAGACTTTGTTTTCTTTTAGGGTTAGAGGTTTGTACACTGTTATTAAATTGTTGTACAGGAATCTAACTTTTTACTCAAGTTGGTTTTCAAAGCAATCAATCACTCCAACATAAGCGGGTTCACAAAGGTTGAAACCTAGAGGAATTTTAGCCTGAACTTAAATTCTTGCATACTGTGACAAGAAACTTATGGGATACTTTGTTCCTCGTCCTTTCATTATATGAGTCTTAGCAAAAAACCGAACAGAAATTGCTAAGCTAACCAGGGCCATTCTACAGAAGTTTTGCTAAACCAAACCCCAAGCCAGACTCATTGCCTCCTCCCAAACAGGCTGGTCTTGCAATAGTGAGATGTAAAACGAGCAATTTGTAAACAACGCTAACAAGAGTAATACTAGCCTTAACTGGTGAGACAATTCCAGGTGGAAAATGAACTTTATGAAGAAATACAAGCACATGAATAATATGAACTTCGATTCAAGTCCGGGAATATCCCAACACTTTTGATTGACAAGGTGGTCAACTTGTAATTTAAGTTCGCCCCCAAACCTGCATACAGATAATGCAAGTCTCCAAAGCTATTTGGGAGGAGGCTCAGCCGATGCGTACAAGTTTTCATCCAGCTTCAGTCAGTCCCCGTTTATCTCAAGCCCGTGTAAAGAATGAGAAAGCCCGTTTTGCTCCCCAAGTCTATGAAACTCGGACTCAATAGTTTCAGCAATTTTGACGTCTTCTGGACCAGGGGCAGGAAAATCCACATGAAATGAACCGTGTTTGATTGGTGCACCCGGCTGCCCGAGTGCAGCTTGCTCCTTAATATAGTTGTACAATTCCTGATGAAAGGCATGATCAAAGGAAAAACAATCACCAACTGTTCCATTCCTAGAGTGCCGAGATGATCCTGAACCCTCTCTTCTACAAAAATGTGGGAGTGATTCATAATCCATAATCTGCAATGAATTATGAGTCAGAATTCTCAAAGATGAACACCACATTCAAAATAAGCGCAGTCTCTTTGGTTATGAATAGTGTTTTTAAGGGCACGCTTGTTTCGCAGGATGAAACCGGGTTGGATTGGACAGTTCAATTGCACAATAGACAAAATTTCAGTTTCTCGTTCTTTCTTACACTGTCCAATCCCTGTAACAGACTTCCAACCCGTAATTTTAAGGGATTTCTAATGGAATAGCTTAACTACAAGAAGGGAGATCAAAGGCCAATATACATGACCACTAAACATGATTTTCACATAAATTCAATGTAATTTATAATTAAGAGAGGCATTATTCCTTCAAAAACCATGTCCTAGAAGAGTATTTGTTTCAATTTTGATGAACTTCTTTTTACCAGAAGAGTGTCCATACCTTCAATAATTCGTCTCTTCCAGAGCCTGAAAGAACCTGCACTTTCTTCCGTGTTCTCTCTTGCAAAAGAGGTTTCACAACCTTCAAACCGGTAGAAAACATTATTTGTTAGATTTTGATCAAATGCATATAACTGAAAACCACAATGTGAACATATATGTCAAACCTTCCAACACGCTGAGAATATATATGGAGCATTAACTATGAAGTAAGTCTCTGTCTTCTCAGGATAGTTAAGGTCATCAATGGTAGATATTACAGACAACAACTGCACCGGAAAGAGTACAGGCAATACCGGTTAGTTAACATGGTGAACAAATAAACAATAATATTTCAGTATTTAATACAAGGATAAATAGTAGCTTTGGACTAAAGATGATTAAAAAAAATTCAACTATTCAATGCCAAATTTTTTCTCAGAAAAGGGACTTTTATGATGTGTAAATTAACTAAAGAAGAAATATCATTAGAGGGCTATGCAACAGAAGAAATACCTTAATTTGATTTAGTGCTGAAAACTTTAAACCAGTCATGTCCAAAATCTTTATGCAAGTGCCAATGTATCGCCCAAATCTTTTTGTTGCAGCAGGCTATAACATAAAGTAGACTAAGTCTTAAGAAATTTAAATATTGACAGAAATATATATAACATTCTGAATATTTAGTTTCCACAACTTACTAAAATCACACGATCTCTGTATTCATTCATTTGGATGTGCGACTGGACATAGTAGTGAATCTAAAATGAAGGAGACTGATATTAGTGAGCATTACACCCGAAAATACTTTCAACAATAGTCTCCTCAAGCATTATAAATATCCACATTATTTGCAAAATTAGACAAGGTTAGATAAATCAAAGGCATGACATCTTACAGATGCTTTGTCGAACGTGCTGAGCCCTACACCGATGGCAATGACAGGAAGACCCTAAATATTAACAAGTAAATGGTCATGAGCTGGATTAAAAAGAAATTTTCAGTCTGTGCTTTCAAAGTGTATCAGCTCCATATTTTGCTACGTCTGAGAAAAAAAAAAAATAATTGCAGTGACAAGATTAGAATCTCTTTTCCAGGTAAAAGTCAATTTTTGAATTCTGGTGAAACAAAAGGAAACTCCACTCCCAGTGATGCATCTAAGCCTTACCTCTTTCGAGTATCCTGACATTCCTACAAGCTGAGAATCACGTATTGCTCTATACAACTCAGCAGGGATAATTGGCTTCTGCAAAAGTAATCACTTGCATTATAAAAATCAAACATTAAGCTCTCTACTTGACTAGCATATGATGGTGTTATTGGATGCACTAAGTAATTTCTGGTATGCATGTTGCAACAGTGGATATCCACATTTTTGAAATAATAAATTTATAATTTCTGAGATCTTTTCTTGATTTATCTAAAGTTACCGATTCTATGTCAACAAAATTATAAGCATCCAAAAGTTCTCCGACCTACAAGTTTTTAAGGTTATTCAGATGAACTGGCATTCATTTATTGCTCTGATAAACTTTCATGATGAAAACCATTATCTTCGGATACAAGAACCAGAGGTACAGACACAAATCTCATGAAACTGCAAATCATGCTGCTTATATGGCATTATTCCGTTACAAGTACAAGATTGTTTTATGGCCGTTCAGCAAAGAGAAGCTATGTATTTGTAGAAACAAAATAATTGGCTAAACTTAAAGTGTATGAAGATCTAACATTTTTTTATGAATAGCATTAGTCAAGACTAAAATTGGTTACCATAGACTGATGATGCATGTACTTAAAGAGAATGTGATTATGAAAACTCACAGCCAATATGTTGTCAATTTCATTTTGTATCCTCCAGTTCAAGCAGTCAATGACCTGAAACAGAACGAGTATAGTTGGTATTTGGTAAGAATCCATGAAAATACCTAAACTTTAGAAGTCACACGCTCGTTGAAATTTTCAGTGTGTCATACCATTTTATATGCATTGGAGACATTTCCATCCCTTGCTTTGAGAAATCTCACCAAATTCTCTGTGGGGTACTCTTGATGTATATTCTGCAAACCAGGACAAAATATAAAAGTATGTACTTTATTTATCCATAAAATTCAAACTGAAAATTCGTCCATATAATCTTTGCAGATATCCTAAACAAAAGAGTCTTCATCTTCAAAAACCAGTAGATGTGGGAAGTGAATGAATATTTTTACGCTTGGCTGGTTCTTTAATGATGTGTCTTCACATGCATGCTTTGAATATCTCATATTCAAAATGCGTCCATCATCTATTTTTCTTTTTCTCCATCTTTATATCGATTATGGGTTCCAATGCACTATTATTATTTTTTCCAGCAATTTGAGAATCAATCACCTTCTACTTTCGAGAATGAAGACAAAACTGGTTTTCTTGAATGAATCTCCAATTTAAAAATGATAGGGAACCGTAAAGCTAAGGGGAGATTGTTGAAGGATTATAAATTAGACTTGTTGAATAGAATTGTAATAAAAATGTATATTTTTAAAAATCAGAGACAAATAATTGACTGCCTCGAAACACTAGGATTGCAGAATAAAAACAAACTGAATAATGCAAAGCCTCTATGTATACAAAAGAAGATCACATTAGAATTCCCAACTCCTAATTTTCCTACACACTCAATGATACCAAATTCTAGTATAAAAACGAACACGGAATAAAACCAATCCAAATCAAATGAAAACTTGACAATCGCATTTGCATCAGAACTCCAACTTTGAATCTCTCAGAAACTCAAATGTACCCCCATGTCCAAGTTCGTACATCAGTTAACATTCGACCTGACTGAACAAGAAATAATTTATGAAAAATCTGACTTAAAAAGTAATTCTTTTACTTGACATTGACTATCCCAATATCCAATTTCCCGAATTTAGACAATCAATGAATGAATTAACAAACAAAACAAGTAAGCAGAACCCAGATCAAATTTAACTTGAAGAAAATCAATTTGCACAATGCAGATCAGTAACGATGCCAAACCTGGAAAGTCTTCTTTAGTGGTTCATCAGCTGAAATGAAAATTAGCAACGTATCAGTGCTTCCCAGATCTAGAGATCGAAAACATACTCAAAAAAAAAAAAAAATTTATAAGAAAGCTGACTTTTTTCTATCATAGTTCCTAACTGCTTGATGTTATCTTCAGTAATGAACACCATTTTCTCTGTTCTTCTCTAAAGTCAACAATTCACTCTATCTATAGGCTCAAACCCAGATTCATCAGTGGAAAATCTTTGGGAGAAAGGGGGTGAATCATGAATGTTCAGACAAGAGGGCAGTGAACTGTGACCCTTCCGAAAATAAGGGCCTCAGTTTTTCCCTTTTCTTCTTTTTCACCCCCAAACTACCTTTAAAGAGAAGCCATTAGCTTTTCATAGATCTTTCATAAATGACCACATTCGAAAAATCTGAAAAAGATTAATATAAAAATCATATCATATTAACAACATCTTAAGGAAAGACGACTTCTTCGGTTCTAAGTTTTAGCTTATTACCCGCTGTCACTGTAAAGATACCATTTTTCACTTTTTTTTTTCTACAGAATTTTCTTGATTTGGCGTAGGTTTAAGAAGTTAATTCCTATAATTAATTACTAATTCTGCGCTAACTAATAACTAAAAGTCAAAAAGAAAATTTATTCTTGTAAAATTCAAACTAAAGTCTTTATTTTCAGATTAAAATATGAATTTATTTTAAAATTATGAAAAATTAATTATGGACTTTTAAACAAATGCAAAATTGCAGTACATCCCCAGCCTATTTGTCCAATAACAAAAGTTCTGCAACATTTTACCATGGTTGTACAATGTGTCTCAAAGACTGGGTGTGTGTTGAGTCACATTATTTTGGAAGAATGTATTCTGGAATAGTAGATTGATGGAGAATATGTAGTTAAAAAAATTATTAATGTGTATGTAAAATATTATTTTATTACAGAATGTGTGATTGAAAATGAATAGAAGAATGGAAANGATTGATGGAGAATGTATAGTTGAAAAAGAAGAAAAAATTATTGATGTGATGGAAAATATTATTTTATTAAATAATGTGTAGTTCAAAATGAGTAGAAGAATAAAAATGAAAAATTTTAATGTATACCAAACATTGGTTCAAATAATGTGAGCAGCCTAAATCTTCATTATATTTTCTAGTTATCCTCAAATGTCCAATTTTTATAAAGTGAAGTTATGCTTCCCAACTTAATTGAGAGCTTAAAATTTCGAAACGAGATAGATTTTGTGAAATGTGAGTGACGCGTTATAATCAATTAAGAGTTAGATAATTTTCAGTTTTTAAAGACTTAAACTTATTCATTTTTAAAAGTTTTAGACCAACCTGACATCCTCACAAATTTCTAATAATTATCATTTTTATTCTTTTGTCCAAAAGTTTGGACAATAATTTCTTTATTGGAACAGCATTATAAATTAATTAATTTAATTA
>CAIGRO010064185.1:0-16621 GCA_903798355.1 Fraxinus baroniana
AGTATCCAAGAGAAGAAACGCAAGTTTACTGTGGAGATAGCATGGATTCTAATGGAATCTGTGAAATTAAAAGTGCACGATAGTCATTACTTCATCAAAACAACAAAATGTTTATTTCAGTAGGACTGCTGATAGGACTTTATTTAGTCAGTGGGAACAAAATCTGAGGTAGCCATGAGAGCTTGAACCTCTCAAGTAGAAACAATTTATTACACGTTTTACGGCTCTATGGTTTCTTATGCATCTGAGTTCTGGGAATTGTTGTGTGAGGCATCTTTACAAGTCTCCTTATCCATCAGTTTAGAACAGCAGATGAGGGAGAAACTTAAAATAAGCTGAACATGTCTCAAGCAAAAGGGGATCCTGCTATTTGCTTTCTTTCTTTCTTTTCTTAATTAGGAATGGGGATAACTGTCGGTCCAATAAGATCAAATGCACAAATTAATATAGCAGATTCAGACAAATTTAAAGAAATAAGTTCCTCAAATGCAAAAAATTACAGACAAAACTCAAGATTTAACAGTTCATTTTTTGCAGAAAGCCCTAGAGTACTAAATTACTACTATTTAATACAAAAAAATTGATGTGATTACATGAGACTATGGAAGAAGAGTCGAAATCTGTACCGCTGTACGTGAAATCGACGTGCCACCGGAGTGGAAGCGCTACGGAGGAGTGACTAAGGCGACGGTCGTGGGGAAATTTTGCGGCAGAAATAAGGAATCTCTCCAACAAAGGCTCGAGAATCTTACTGGGTCCGGAACGGCGTCGGCACGGCATGAAGAACGGTTGGATTGGATTTGGAGAGTTGAATTGTTGAGAGGGAAGGAGATCGGAGATGGGAGGCGGGAGGCGGGAGTGAAATGAGTGGAGAGTTATATCGTCTATTTCATCTTCCAAGACAACTTTTTTATATTATTTTTTGGTACTTCAAATGTACTATAATTCTGACATTTTGTACATATTTTCCACATAGTCACGTAAGGTATTTCAATTCTGCAGAGGGGTAAAAATGTCATAAATTGACAATTTTGGAAAGAGTTAAAAAGAGTGACATTTTTGTAAATTTTGAGGGAAAAATTGATACCTGGTGCAATTTCCTCTTTTTTTTATAAATTGATAGTGGAAAGTCTTAAATCTTAAATAATTATACACTTGTACATACAATTTTGTATTGACCTGTTCTAATGGTCCTGGACGTTGACCAAAAAATGTGTTGACAAGAGTAACCCATGGATAAATTTATTCTCTTCAACTCTTTTATATATTTCTGCTTATTCTTCTATTCTTCACATATCAAATCTTCAAACACTTGAATTACTCATCCACTTCCACTAATTCACAAGCATTTTGAATCTGTTGTCTCTGTCAGCCTCAATCAGAAATGGCTCATGCTGCAGTTGTTTCTCTTATGCAGACTATTGATGAGCAAGTCAAACTGCAGTCTCGAGAATTTCTGCAAGATCACCTCTCGAAACTTGCTTCCAAAGCCAAGACTGTTGTTCTAGGATCGAATGACGAGTTGACACAGATAAAGGATCGGATGACAAGCAACTCATCGAAGCTCAATATTGTCACAATTCACGGGATGGATGGTTGTGGTAAGACTACACTGGCTAAAAATGTTTTCAATGATCCACTTATTGAATATCACTTTCCAATCCGTGTATGGATAACAGTATCTAAAGCATATAGCGAGCGAGATATCTTGATTCGCCTCTTAGATGAAATAAAACCACTTGATGATGGTATGCGTGAAGCTAGAGAAGAACAATTATCTGAGCATTTGTACAAGAGCTTAAAGGGTCGCAAGTACCTCATTGTAATGGATAATGTACGGGATACTAAGGTCTGGGATTTAGTATGGAGATTATTACCCAAAGATGATGAAGGAAGTCGAGTCCTATTAACTACTTCAAAGCCAAATGTAGTTGATTATGTCAGAGCCAACATCACTCTTCGAAAGTCTATTTTAAGTACGTATGGTCGTCCTATGACCTTAGCTGCAATTGGGATCATTTTATTATAGTTGCATTATTGTATCTATTTCGTCTTTCGTTAGGAATAGTGCCGTTAAGGCTACATCTATTCCTATATAATGAAATATGTTCTTGAAATATAAATAAATATGATTTATTTAGTTGTTATACACCGTTTATTTTTTATTTTTTGTTTTAGATTTCTTTGCTGGCTTTTTATTGTTTTTTTTATCGATAAATGTAAATCCCTAAATGTTTAATATGCACAAGTTGGGTTATAAGTAAATTTGGGAACAAAACTTATGGGTGTGTCCCATTTTGACTTGCGGGTTTTTTTAATCTTTATTCCAAACCTCAAGAGGAGGAAATAATTTCAAGGTGTAAAAATCAAGCCAGAAAAAATAATTAGCAGGAAAAAGCAGTTAAAAATTAAGTCAAAATTTGAAGCATAGAGTGGCAAGCTACTATTCAATGCAATATAATCTGAGAATTTCGATTAGCAATGCCCTATACCAGGAAAATGGAGTTGTGTCAAAGTTTTTTTCAGAAAACCCAGTGGTTTTTCATTTTTTTACCGTGTCTATCGCGAACCAGTCTAATGGAGAGATTGAAACTTGATTAATGATCTAGTCATGGATTTTCCTATTAATAGTACTGGGGGAACGTGCGTGGCATGTTAATTGCTTATTGTTAAAAATTTTAGAAAAAATCATTTGTAAACAACAGTGTTGCAGGAAAATGCCTAAAGCACAAGGAACAAGGAATTCACATTTCAATTTATTATAAAACGTTAAAGAATTCCAAAAAATGAACTGTGGTAAATAAATAATAATAATAAAAGTCTCCATGAGTGCACGGAGAATTTTTTTCTTCATTTTTTAGTTATTGACATTTTAAAGTTATCAGACCCAAACAAATTATATGATATTTGATTTTTTTTTAAAAAAAATCAACATTTGCATAAAAGGAAGAAGCCATTTGCAACCCTGATGGTGTCCTTTGTCGTAGAAGGCAATTTTGTAATCCTAGATCAGGTTCTCAACTTGTTTCTCTCTCTACTTCTTTTCCCGTTCTTGATTTAGGGTAGAAATTGGATGCTTTGTTGTGAGATTTTCCTTTTTATTATTTTTTCAGATGAACTTGAATCAAACAAGAAGTCGTCTACACCGCCTTCCAAGTAAATTTTTTCTTTTGGTCTCCTAATATTCTATAATTGATTAATTTCTCTGAAAATAAATCCATGTTTCAAATTGAAAGAAATAATCTAGAATTCAAAAAAAATGGTCGGTTATGTTGGGGTATTTTATTGGAGTAATCAATGGAAGAGAATGGGTAGTGAAGGCGTTGAAATGGAAGTCATAAATTAATGGTGGATTGATGAATGATGGGGTATGGATGAAGTTAATCGCGTGTGAAAATGGACGATGTGATGGGTTGCGTAAAAAGGAGGAGGAGATGCCTGAGGGAAAAAAAAAACATTTGAATTACGATGATGGGAAATCGCGACACATGACGCACAAAGTTTTGGCCTCAATGTAGTGAAAAGGCTAGGCCTAGCCAAGTAAAATACATAACACACACAGTAATGTTATTTATCATTAGTTGGTTACTCAATGAATTAGGAGACGACAACACCTAGACCGGCAGCTATTATCACAAATATTGAATACAATATCATTAAATTTTCATTAGTTGGGAAATGATAATCTAACTCATACCTCATTGTTACTTATTAAGTGATACAATCCCACATGGAATAAAAATGAAAATATAGACCAATTTATAAGAGTTTGAGTTATTCCTCTTAAAGAGGTTGACATTTTAAGATGAAACATCAAATTTTAACATTGTTCCGATTAAAACTCAAAAAATTGAGTATATGAACAGGGACGTAACCATGATTTTTAGTTGGGGGGAGGGTGAAAATACGGGGGGTGAAAATAGTGCTGAAATTCAATGTTCAATTTAATCACTATCGACTATTCTACTACTTAATTCTTAAATTCAAATATTCAATAACTAACACAATTACACAAACTAATAGCAAGTACTCTACTTAATTATTAAATTCAAATATTCAAGAATAAAACTTATTAGGATTGAACACACAAAATGACGAAATCAACTTCTGGTCTTCTCACTTCTGTCATTCACAATGCACCAGTCACAAATCACAATCTCAACATCTTCATTTCAATGAGAAATCAAAATTATACACTAGACAAAACAAGTAAACATGCATTATGGATTGNTTTATTTATTTAAGTAACCATTGGATCTTTTGTTTTGATCTAAGATTTTTGTATGGTTGAATTTTAAAGTGTAAGTTATTTGCTCAATATTCATTAATGGAAAAAAAAAATTTCAAAATTTTGGGGCGAGTCAAAATCTTAGAAGGGCGAAACTGAAAAATATATTACAAATTAACTAGAAATAGTGTACCGCGGACAATGTTGGGGGGGGGGCGACCGCCCCCCTGCCCCCTAGCTCCGTCTCTGTATATGAATTTCAAGATTAGTCTATTCAAACGAGCCACCATCTTGTGGGGGCATGTTAAGGGATACAATCCCACATCGAATAAAGATGAAAATATAGACTAATTTATAAGAGTTTGAGCTACTCCTCTTAATGAGCTTGACCTTTTGAGATGAAACCCCAAATCTTAACATTGCTGATTCATATTTCAAGTTGCACGCCACCCCGATGTAGTCACTGTAGTAACAACAATAGTTCGCTGCGCAGGTATGAAGGTATCTGGGCATGTTCTTCCCTTTTTATGAAATCCACTTATCTAGAATAAGCCAACTCT
Organism: Fraxinus baroniana; assembly: GCA_903798355.1. NCBI lineage: Eukaryota > Viridiplantae > Streptophyta > Magnoliopsida > Lamiales > Oleaceae > Fraxinus > Fraxinus baroniana. Next base: position 4,789 of record CAIGRO010064185.1, read on the forward strand.
TTGTATGTGGCACGGTCACTGTAACTTTGACAGACGGCTGATTTTCTTATTCAAATTCCATCCTATTAGAAAGTTTAACAAAACAGACAAGGCTCAAACTTATTTTGTAGCAACATGGATTCAATACCTTTTTGATACTTCTCTTTTACTTCCTTTTTCCAATATACATGGACAATCACGTCTAAAATTGTTATGAAGCCCTTGTTAAATCATTTCAACTTAAATGCTACACTACCATCGAATGTTGACTTCAAGAAACTTTTGCCTTTTCCTTTCATTTTCGAGAGGGCGAATTTGGATACTGCAGTGAAGATAGTATGAAGAACCAAGAAGATCCGTATGAATGATTATATTATTTATTTAAACTGGAAAGATACATCATACGAGTTCTACGACAAGTAAATTTCTATAATATCTCGTCCATCCATTTTGTTTATTTTTTATTATGTCAATGGCATGATCAGGTTTTAAACGAGTTTTAACTATTGAAACTTAAATCAAAACGTTGATGGTTCTCGTGAACCCATACTAACATTTTAAAACAATCGTTCAAGTTTTACAATTTGGCAATTTTTATTTTTATTTTTTACCATTAATTTACATTATAATTATTTGTCAACATGATTAAAAGTAGTTATTTGAAATTACGTCTTACAAAAATATCATGGTCAGATTGCTCTACAAAATGAAGTCTGCATTGTTTATGTTATGCAGAGTGAGAAGCCAATTATTTATATACAAGAAAAAGAACAGAAAAGACAAGTTGATCAAGGTATTTTGTTTAAAATTTTGAATTTTTTGAGAAAACTCGAGAAGGGGGAATTATCAAAATTTTCGGACAAATAGATTGTTACATGTAATATTCCGTCAAAATCACTCTTAGTTTAAAATATAAATGAATCGCGATTAAACATAATCAAGTCTTAGTTTTAAAATATAAATGAGTCGAGATTAAACGTAATTAAGTCTATCATGAATCGAATTATTAAAAGAATCGAGAATAAAAGAATTATTGATGGCCACCCAATAGGTACTAAAGTTTTAGGGAAGTTTCATGGTAATCACGATTCGTTATTTTGTCTGTAATTTTACTATACACTTGTACAGTTTTATAAATTGGTAGTGGCAAGTCTAAAATCTAAAATAATTATACACTTGTACATACAACTTGGACTTGACCTGGTCTAATGGTCCCGGATGTTGACCAAAAAATGTGTTGACAAGAGTGAACCCCCCATGTAAAAATAGTTGGCGATGGAAAAAGCAGTTAAAAATAAAGTCAAAATTTGAAGCATAGTGGCAAGCAACTAATTCAATGCTAAATAAAATCCGAAAATTTCAATTAGCAATGCCCAACTAGGAAAATGGAGTTGGGTCAATTTTATTTTTCTTTAAGAAAACTCAATGGTTTTTCGATTTTTTACTGTGTCGATCAGAAAGCAATGCACTCTAATAGAGAGATTCGACCTTGATTAAGGATCGAGTCATGGATTGTCCTATTAAAAGGCTAGGCCTATCCAAGTAAAATATACAACACAGTAATGTTATTTATTAGTCAATGAATTAGGAGGCCACGACACCTAGACTTGTAGCTATTACCACAAATATTGAATACAAAATTGTAATGTTTGAGAACGTGAGTCACAATTGTCGTTTGTTATCAAGTAAACACGAAAATCGATTAGAATGGAGAAGACTCGATATACAAACAAAATTACTGCACTGATTGAGAATTATTCTGGAATAAAGGCTGGTAGCAATCCAGAGTTGAGGCTTAATTACAGAGCTCATGTTGAAACACCTAATTAAAATATTCAAGTCGAAACTAACACACTCCCTCATATACAGGCTGATCATCGGTCTTGACTTGCAGTAATCTCGGAAGGAAAAACTCGTGTGCTCCAAAAATTTCTTCTCTCAGTTGCTTGAGCTGCTTCTTTGTGACGTTTTCATCTGTGTCAATGACAAACTTTGTGATGAAACTGAGCAAAATAAACCAGAAAAATGTATCTTTACTTTTTTACGATGTCCAAGGGCAGCCATCTCGATTGTTTATCGATTAAGTGTTAATCCCAGTTATGAGAGCAATACTAAGCGAAATGATATCAGAAAAATCACAGTGCAAGCTAACATGTGTGTACTGGTTTAACCCGAATGTGGGAGTTACGTCTAGGACTGGCCGTTGGTCGGTTTGGTTCGGGTTTTTTCGGTTCCAACATTTTCGGGTATTTAATAAATGGAACCGTCGGGTCAAATATAATTTTTTTAAATGAGGTTGAACAAACTACTAAATAGCAAATTGAGTTTTGTAAATCTTCAACAGCCTAGTAAATAAATATATTATAAAAAATAAATTTGGCAAGATTAATGTATTAATTTGTTTTAAAAAATTTAAAAATTTTAATTAATCTAATATAAAAAATAAAAAAAATTATTTAGTTTCGGGTCTTATTCGGTTCTTGATCTAGACCCGTTACCCGACCCAAACCGTTCGGTTCTCAATTCGGGTACCCGTTCGGGTATTTAATTTATGAAGAACCGCTAGGTTCGATTCGGTTCGGGACTTTTGTCCAGCCCTAGTTACGTCTACTTGTCGTTGTATACTAATGTGGTACAAAATAACCAAACAGTGTTTTTAACCCGTTATTCGTGACATTGTTAAAGATTTAGCGATCAGTCTGCAGGAAGCCATACCTTGTTACTTCGAGATTTTATAATTGCAGCCAACAACTTGTCTCCTGCGATGGATCTCACTAGCTGAATCAGTTCACGCCTTGTTATTTTCTTCTCCTGGAAATGAAAGATCGACAAATAAGAAATACAAACAACAGCATAAAAGACACAATTTCAATAAATAAATTTTCAACATGCTCTAACTGCAGAAAAAAAATCGCGAATTTGAATCTCAACGCTACCCATTTATTAAAATTGCCAGGCCGTTTGACAGAATGCCAGGTGGCAGCACTTCATTGGTCTGTTTAACATCCTGTTTTGTAGAAAAATCAGAGTAGATTTTGATAAAAATTGATGAAATATGTGGTTCAAATGTTGTGGATCCATGAAATGCATTATTAAAATTAATTGTCGACTTCGACTTGAAAATTGTTCTCGGCAAACTCCCCCGTAGAAGGGGGCTTAACTCTTACTAAAATTGTGCAAGAATCATACTTTTTGATAAGAAATGAGTTTGGTTCTCTGCGTGAAAGGGTGTGTGAAGATAGTTTAGATTGTGCAGAGCGTAAATACGTACTATTTGGTTACGGTGATGCTTTGCAATCAATTGGATAGCCTGAGGAGCTAAGAACTTGGAAAGTATATTTATGAGTTCTGGGAACGGTATCCATGCTGAATTTGGTAGTCTTAGACGAGGCTGAATCCTTTGATTTCCTGCAAATACAAAGTTGCAACACATTACGATATGCAGTCCTTTCTAGCGTACCAAACATGCTATATATGTTACACATTTCCTCACTTTTAAGATTAGATCGAACTCTGAAGCTGATCACAAATTCTGGCAAGATATGAGTATTCATTCTAGTACTCCAAACTATGTACTTTCTTGGAGACACTAAATTATCGACCCCAGAATCGAATTCTTCGGAACTTGGATTATACTGTTCCGAACCTGGACGAACAACCTCCATCCTTCCCAATATAACACGGCAAAGCAACAGGTGTCTTAGCCCATCATCATCATCATCATCATCAGTAACAGACATCTGTAGACTGTTAAATTGAAAATTTTACATCAGCACAAAAAATTTAATCCCAAAATCTGACATGCTATATCAAGATTTTAAGCGAATATTATACTGTTAGAAAGCTCAACGAGTCTAGTGTAAAATAAAATAAACGCTATGCGATTTCGAGTTACCTTTCAGCAGGGTGATCAGCCGGAGAGAGATAGATACCATGACCATATACTCCACTATTCACAGGATGGCCAAAACCATGTAAAATAATGCTGTTAATCTCATTCTTGGAAGCACCATACCAAGCATATTTAACCATAGGGCTGCCCCCACATTTTTCCTTTGTGGCTCTTAAATAAACACAGAAAGACTGAAATTTTGCTCGATTCATAACGCCAGAATAAGTATTCTTATGAATGGCCTCAATTTTAGCATCCAACCTCACACAACTCAAACTTGAAACCAACTGCTTCTTAATAATCTCATATAAATTGTCCTCCTCATGAATTCTGATCAAGCCATAGTTGAATTCTTGCTCACTGTTAACACCAAAAATTCCACTTTCACAATCAGAAACTGAAGAAACTTCATGAATCTGATCTTCATAATTAGTTCCTGATTTCGAATTGTTGGAAAATTCTTCAAATTGAGTAAAGTTTATTATCTTTGTTTGAGCTGAAGGCTGGAGTTGGTTTGAAAAGGAAACTGGTAATTCCATTGAAAGAGTGAATCAGAGAGATGTTGCTGTTGCGTGCTCCCCAAGGAAGACTAAATATAGAGAAATAAAGAACCTTGTGATGAAAGTTAACTTGGTGTGCAATCAAGAAAACCTGCAAAGGAAGAAAATTCTCAGCACAGCTTGAATTTGAAGATTCAATATTAAAAACAATATAGGAGAATTATATAACTATTGGGATTGAGAAACGTATGTAATTCCAAAAGCATCAATAACTATTGACTACTTGTTAAAGAAGAAGAAAGAAAAGAACTTGTTCAAAGTGAAAGAATGACAATCCACAAACTTTAAACATTCAAAGCAAACTCTTTTACGAAGAATCAATGCCTCAAATTGATAAGAAGATTATATAAAAACACAACAACACATTCTTGAATGACCAAGATAGTAAATATTAGGACAAAAAATCGTGAAAAGAACCTTAAAAATGAAACGAAGAAATCAAGAACTCCCGTCAAGACACTGCTGCTGTATATATATGTTTATGTATACAGTATGTAAATGAGCAATCCTTTACCTTATGGGGTGTGTAAGAAAATATCTTTAATTTTCTACTTTTTAAGTTTCTTTGAGAAGAGGGATTTAAATGGGAGTTACTAAAAACAGATGGAGTCCAACGGAAACACCGCCAACGTTTTACTTCAAGGGGTTTCTGGCAGTGCGTGCGTGGGTGGGTGCACCCAGTTTTGTTCAGCCGATGGTTTTATAGCTACGGAGGTGCTGCTGGTAATACCTTTCTTTTTCTTAAAAGGGGTTTTGACAAAAAGTTTTTTTAGCGGATTTTGATAAGATTGAAGAATTGAGCGTTAGAAAAGTCGATAAAAATTAAAAAATTTATTAATTTTTAAAAAAATTTAATTATTGATTTTGACCGTAAAAAATTAATTATTAATTTGATTCTGTGTTTTTATTTTGCGTTTTCAAAAAGTAATAATGATATTTGACACCAGTTGTGTTAAGTTACATTAAATGATAAGTCTAATTAAATGAATAATTATGATATTCGTTTATTTGAATTTATCGTGTGTTGACACCTAGACCAGTTATGATGAATATCATTACTAAAGAAAAAAAATGATAATTACAAACATTATTCATTTTAAATCTACTTAATTTAATTATTAATCTAGATAATAATCAGATATTATAAGAATTTGTCACTAAGAAGTGTGTCTTTACGTGTATTTTGCATAAATTTGAATAACACTTGTGTAAGTCGATTCAGTGTTTCTATTTTGTGTTCTCAAAAGATGTTCTCAAGAACATTAGAATAAAAAAAATGATAATTCAGTATATGCGAAAGAAAAACTTTTTTTTTTTGAATTGTCAAATGACAGTTCGTCATGTGTCAAACTTCAGTGTACCAATATTTCAATGCAACACAGAGGTCTAGCAGCTTTGCATCTAGAATGCCAACTACATAGATACAAATATTATTTTTTTATAGGTTGAAACTATGAGGGTGTGTGGTAGAGATTAAAATTGAAAATATAGCCGTTATTGTTGACTTTTATTAGACAGGTGAGGCCCAATAACGATCATATTTTCAATTTTAATTGGATTTTAAACCTTACCAAACAGGCTCTATATCTTTATGTCGGCTCAATTTCAAGATCTCGAGAAGAAAGAGCTTGTGACAAAGCTCAATAATCAAAATTTTAGAAGTCTCGATTCCCAAAAATTGCAGTGTCGACCATTATAACCACATTACACATACTTCACCCTCAAAATTCAATTTGTAAAGAAATGTTTCATTCTTGAATATCGAGTACTAAATATCTAAATTCTTAACAATTATTCATATTAATTTGTCTATTTCTTTCTTTCTTTCTTCTTTTTTTTTTTCCCCTAACGCGCCCCAACGCGATGTACTGATTGTACACGATCTATTCATATTCTTTAGTACGACGATCATTGTTTTCAGTGAATGAAGTCTTGAGTAGTGAATTTTTGAAAAATGCACAATTAAAAAATATAGAAAGATTTTATATTTACGTATAAAATATTTTATTGTGCAAATGTGTAGTTAAAAATGAGTATGAAAATTAAAGAATTCTGAAATAATGCCTGCCAAACAGGGGCTAAGTACAGGCTAGACCATTTTACCGACTTAACTTATTATTCTCTTAATTTATTCTCAATTATTGTCCTTCCAAATATTTCTGTTTTCCATATAGGATATTTTTTCACTAATAAAAGGTCAAATAAACAAGAAGTCAATTACCTTAATTACAATAAAACATTCGGCAAAACTAAGATTAATTATGCCAACATTTCTATATGCTGAAACATATAAAATTATGTTCACTGCAAAGATGAAACAACAGAAAGATAGAACTGCAACAAAAATTCATCAATCGATTATGTAATTTCTGCAGTTGAAATGTTAATTCCACGCTAAACCAGATGTCAGATTACCAAATTATACAGATTTTAACGCTCGTACTGTTGATACAACATTACTCCAAGCCAGAATGGAGGGGATCAGCTAGCTGGTTCAAATCGACAGACACAATCGTATATATTTCCTTTGATAAGCTTTTCTGCGAGTCGCTGATTCTTCACCATAGCAAGCTGCAAGATCGAATTGTTCATCGAATTAATAAAAAGATCCAGCCAAAATGAGATTTTGACACTATAATAACCAACAATCCTGAAATTAGGAGTTCTTGAAAATAAGTAGAATTAAAGTCACATGGCAGGAAACATCTGTTTTTAACGATCAATGACAAGGCTTTTCACTTAAATTTCTCGTGAGGATTATTTCCTCAGTGGATTCATCGAATAAATGCAAATGCATGTTAATAAACCCTTCTATAGCAAGAATGCAGAGATAACCGGGAAACAGTAACAAACTGACCTTCAGAGCATCACATTTGAACCGCGCATTGAAGTTTGTATGCAAAGCTCGTCCCATTCCTTCCAAAATAACCTGCACAAGACAAAGTCACGGCATAGCATTGAATGTTATGTTTAATGCTTTACATAATACTATATGCACCTATAAAATGTTTATCAAGACGAATCAATCAAACTCATCATAGCATTTAGAGGAGATGTTCCAATATAACTTTATAACAAAAAAAAAAAAAGCATGCATTACCAAATCAGCATCTTTAGCAGCAGCAGCCAATTCTGAACTGACTTGTCTCAAGTCTATGCATGGACTCCCACACCCATTTTCAACAACCATCAGGGGAACTGATGATGAGCTTTCCTTTGAAGAATCTTGGATATTGATCATGGCATCCACAAGTAGGCCTCCAGCTTCAGCTGCTCCCCGAAGAATGTCACAGTGCTGTATAACACACAAGTCTTGCAAAATTTCATTTTATACTGTCTAATTTTGAAGAATCGACTAAAAAGGTATTTCTAAATTATCGAAGTCTAGTATATATATTCACATTAAAAAGGAGAATAGGCAGATAATGGAAAGAGGCATCTCCAATGCTATCTCAAAGGTAAGAGGATTTCAAAGACTCCTTTATTAATTGCTTTATCTTTCCATAATGGCACAAAAACGGGTGAAAGAGTTGTCCAGGATTTAATATATAATGAATGACAGTTATTGTCCGGTCCTGATGAGCAGTACTGGTTAAAAGAAAAGTAGTTAATCACTCAAGTTACAGCGAAGTTTCACATTGGTTACCAAACTTTATAAAGTGATCGTCAAAGTTCACATTTTTTGTCAGCTCAGTTATAGTTTTTCTAATGGAGTGTCCCACAAGGAAGATGACGTTCTGACATGGCATCAATATAGATGTCTTCACATCGAACTCTCCATCAGAAAAGCAAATAGATTATAACTCAAGAGACCCACTGCAACAAAATATAAATTTCACCAATAACTTCGTAAATATAAAGTTCAGTGACTAATATAAAACTGCAGTATAAGTTGAGTGACTCTCAGTGTTTTTTTTACCGATCTGTAAACGGACCTTAGCAGCCTCAGCAACAATATCAGGCACCTCCATAGAAGTAACATCATTTAGTGCAGGAAGGGAGTTGGCAACCAGCACAACCTGCAAAGACGACTTCATCATTTCTGTTTGGTATCATGCATAAGCATTATATGTCCTATCAAAAGAATATCCAAGAATTTCATATACAGAATTCTGCAAATGGATATTAATTAGAGATTTGAAACTTCAAAACAGAAGAGAAATACAATACAAAACACACCCATTCCTCTTTTTAACTTTAGGACCACTTACTATATCTTTTGCAAAAACATAAAAAAGAAAAATAATTTTCTACATTTTGCAGTATTGAGCTGTCAGAGATTGAGAAGGTGGTATAGCAATAATAGCATCATAATTTTTTGAACTACTTGGTCAAGATTTCTGAAGAACCAACGTACTTCAGTTCCACGCCGCAGAAGTTCCCTTGCAAGCGGAAGCATTCCTAATACAATATCAGCACCAGCGTTGTCCACAAAAAGCAAAGCTCTTTTATGTGGCTGAGTCTTCTTATCTCCGGAGCCAAACATTCTCTCTTTGAAAACATCAAAATCATCCACCTAAAATTAAATAAATAAAACCCGATAGCTTGTGAATATCATTTGTTCAACATTTTCTATCGAGAAATTCTAACGTATATGTAATATTATGCCATATGATAGTTTACCAAACCCACCCGCCAAGGTCTTTGCATTTTGTTGCGACTCATTCTGTATATTTCAATAATTGTTCCCTTGTGGTAGAGATCAACACATGCACGGGATCCCCAGTCAAAGATGTTTGCAGCAAGTACCCCTTCAATTAATGTGAGCATTCTTGTTTCCTGAAAGAAAGAATATGCTGCCAAATGTCCATAAAACGAAGGCAAGTTTCAAGAAGATGAAGATGGAAGATATACTTGAAGACTTCAGTATCAAGCATTACTCAACCTATAACCGAAATGAACTGCTACCTAGCACAGGGATGATTAGACTCCATTTTTTTTTTTTTTTTGCATTTATAATGAATTTTACCCTTTTATCAAATCAATGAATTTGCTGAAATGAACAAGGCTATGTTAGAGCCCCATTTTCTGGGGGAGAATATATTTTGTAACAGTGATTTTTTAGAGAATATGTGGTTAAAAAGTAGGGAATTTTTTTTTTTTTTTTGGTTTTACGTACAAAATTATTTTATTGGGAGAGAATTTGAGGAAAAATGAATTTTTTGAGAGGGCTCAAACAGGGGCTAAGTCTCCGCTTGGAAGGAATTATAAATGGTTTGATTTATTAATAGGTAAACGAACGGTGAATAGTGAATAGAACTGTGGTTGAAAATGAGGTTTGACCATTTATAACTGATTTATAAATTTTTCCAAACGGAGGCCAAAATTAGATTTCAAAAGGTCACGACTGTAATATGTATAAGGTTGTCAAACTAATCAAGCTAAAACTCTTCTTCGAGGAAGGAGGATCAGAGCATAGGAAATTATACACACCTCAGTCATACTGTCAAGCTCCTTTAAAAGATCAGGTAGAACTGCAAGTGATGCTTCATTTTCCCTATTATACACAACAAAAGGAATTAATTTTGTATATACAGTCAAAATAAAACCAACATAAGCTGTAATATTGTGCCATGAGTGTTCACGTCATACAATATGATAATTAATGATGTGGAATTCTTAGTGATTAACATGGTGTCAAGGGGGCTTGTATAAAACTTATTGCACAGATTTTAGATCAAATATAAATTCAAAGATAAATAAGAGACAGCAAACTAATACATGGTGCAAGTCAGAGAATCAAGCCTCAGTCAAAATCTAAATGACTGCAAAAATAACATCATAGCTATATCATGTGAATTTAAAACAACTTCCATTTGTGACTTGGAGCAAAAAATTATTTCAATAAAATGATATTTTGCAATATTTTGGGTATGCCTAGTCACATTCCAGATTATCCAGATGCTTGTGCTTGATGGAATGCCCTTAGCAGTTTCGGCTCTCTGTCATAGCATATATCGAAGTGATGTAAACAAGGTTTGCCAGGACAGAACATTCCAAAGTGTACCTCTGCTTTATGCTCCTATAAGCACCAAAAAAGTGGAACTCCCTCAAGCACTCTTCTCTCAATTCCAAAAGGTTGGCCAGCCCCAATTTTCCATATGCAGCAGGCTCCTCCATTAACCTTGTCAGAAACAACAGACGATTTAATAAGAGAAGTAAACAGTATGAACTTCACCGGTGGGGTGATTTCTTAAATTTGGAGATTGACAGCTATAACAGAAAGGGGGAAGCGATTAACTTGAAAGAAAAAGAAGTAATATAAGCACTATCAAACAAAGGGTTTAGGGTTCATCTATTCAAATCAGAGTTAGACATGGAAAAAAAACAGAGAGAGTAAAAATTTCTTGGCTCGATAATTTGATGTGAAAATCCAAGATGTGAACATAAGACAAATTAAAAAGACTTGTTTTTTTATTTAACAAGAGTCAGTTCAGAACACCTGCTTATATTGAGAATCGCAAACTGGCTTATTGTCCCAAAGGTGAAGTGTTTTGAAACATTATTCTTAGATTTCAGTTCTGATACATTAAAGTAACAGCTGAGCCAAGTGTTTACTCCTAAGGTGAATCTTATGCAAATTAGCCTTGCTGAACTGATTATCATTTACCTTGTCCACAAGGACACTGTGTTCCAAAACCAGTAAGCATCAAGACAGGTTATGTCTTATTTGACATGGGCAGATTTGCAAATTTCACATTTGACATTCATAATAAAGGGCATGTCATAACTGAGCAAGCCATACCAAGAACCCAAAAATATGGACTCTCATGCTGTTGCAATTTCCTCATCTCGATCTAAAAAATGATTTGGTGACTGTTTCAGGACTCGAGCCAAGTTTTCTAGATTTTGTGGTAAGAAAGAGAACAAACCAAATTAATCTAGAACATGGACTATCTGATCTGCAAACCTAGTTAGAACAAAGTTTGCTGAATGTATATATAGAAAAATATATGTATGTAAACAGAAAATTTTGGTACAAGCAAATTTGAATAAATGCTTAAATTACATGACAAGTACGAGAAGTATCTGGATTGCACATTGCAGCGCTTGGTTTGAGCTAACCAGATTGGAGATTGTGAGAGGATGAGAGGCTTATAAATTCAAGAACTTGTCATAAGACAAGTATACAGACATCCAGAATTTATGACGACTCTTAAATATGCTATATGCATATGCGAATTTTAGTGCCGATAAGCCAAATGCCATCGTAGACAAAAATTTTCAAATGCATGGCCCGAGAAATGGGACATTCACCCTCACTGAAATGCTGGATGTATTTGGCTTCACCCTCACTGAAATGCCAAGTGTTTCCATTAGGTTACTATTTTTCTCTCTCTCTCTCTCTCTCTTATTTTTAATATTTTATTATTATTATTTTTTTTCCTTCCTTTTTTTTTTT
>CAIGRO010064210.1:0-14535 GCA_903798355.1 Fraxinus baroniana
AAATAATAGTGTCAATTAAATCGCTTGATTCTGCACGTTTTGGTTTTTACAATTGTCTTTTTTCGCGAGTAGGGACAATTGCACTGAGTTCCTGAATAATAATTTGATGCACAAAATTATTTACCAAACTTAAAGCACAATACAGGCACTCAAAAAATACGAAACTATACCATACCCGGAACTGGAGAGGGCGACAGCAGATTTGAGTGGAGGAGAAGTGTAGTTTGGAGACTGTAAACCTGAGTTTTAATTTAACGTATAGAGTATACTGAAATTGGGCTACCTGGGCAGTGAGTTGGGCTATTGGGTTAAGGTTTACTTAATGTTAATTGAGCCAAAATTTTGGAAAGCACAATTGTCAAAATTGTCAAATTAATTTTGAGAAAAAATAATAAAAAGCCCAATTGTCAAATTAATTTTTTTTAATGGGTAATCGGTCAGGGCAGGGCACCATCGCTAAATACCATACACATCCCTAAATGAAGCGGTTCATTAAAATCAAAACCATAATCGCCACATTGCACCATCAGTTCGGTTTTTTTAGCCACATTCGGTTCGGTTAACCGCGATTTTCGATTTTAACAGTTCGAATTGCCATCCCGGGATAAATGTTATGAATTTCGTAAAATATAGGGATAATTGCATCGCGGTACCAAACCTTTCATTTGTGCCACTTACTGTACCAAACATTTTAAAATGTCGCAACTAAAGTCCAAATGGATGGTTTCTATTAGTTTGACCGTTAGTTGACCAAATAATTGATTTTATTAATAATTTTGACTGATTTTAAAAGGTAAAAATAGTAATTTTACACTTTATCAAATAATTAAAATTAAACTCTCATTCCACCTTCTGCTACCCACCCCACCCCCTCCTCTTCCACCACTAGCATCGTCGTCGCTGTTAATATGTCGTCTCTTCCACCACCACCAGCTTCACGACAACCACAAATTCCTTGTCAGTCGCACTTCCCTCACCGTTTGGAAACGTCTCTCTTTCCGACATATACCTTCTTGCTTTGGCTTATGAGATCTTCCTCGCATCCACTCGCTTATCCTCTTCTAAACCACTCACCTACACTTCCAACAACCAGAGCAATAATTACAGTATTACTAGCAACAATGATAGTTCCTCGATGATTAATGGTAAAATTCGAATAATTTGTCGTCATCATTGCAGAGGTCATTGACTTCGACAGCGGCATCGAAGATGAATAAGGTATTGGGGTTGAGATCCCGCTCGAAACGAGGATCTAAAGGTGGGAGCTCGGGAAGTAACGGTTCGGGAGGGAAAATAAAGAAGTCAATGACTATAGGGGAGCTAATGAGATTGCAAATGCGGGTTTCTAACGTCATGGATTCGAGGATTCGAAGTGGTTTATTGATGATTTCTTGCATCAATTATATGTTTCTGACGCCATGGATTCGAAGGTGTTGATTTCCCAGATTTGCAGATTTGGTGTTGGGGTTGGGTTGGGGTGGGGTGTAAGACGAATGTGGAATGAGTTTTTAAGAAAAATGAAAAACAGAGGTCGTTTGATATCGATTAAAATCTAAATTTTAATTTAATTAAAAGTTAATAATTCATTTTAATCAAATATTTTATGAGCTCACAATTTTTCAGCTATTCATTTTATCAACTTCTATAAAAATCTATTAAAAACCTGATTTTAATGCTTAGCAAGGCTGTCTTTTGTGTGAGGCCCGGCCCTTTCGAATAGATCCCACACGTGAGTAATCTGCATGGAAATGCAGCAGAGGACAGGTGTAAACCTGGGAAGAGCCGAGGCCTGCATTAGAAGCCATGGTGAAGACACGAGTCTATGATGTGTCAACCCCATGCAAATATTATTCTTCAATACCTTTTCTTTTGTCAGTATGGGCTGCGCCTAATTTTCTTTTCTTAAATTTTGGGTTTTTTTGACTTTATGTGCACCTCTCTTGGGGCCACCATTATCCCCCACCCTACCCCACCCCATCCAAAACAAGAACATCGTCTGCCCGAAATACAATTGCAAGATTTGAGTTGAGTTTAGCAATAAAACCCATCTTCTTCTTCTTCTTCTCAATTCTCTATATATGTATATCTGCATGTGAATGTATTAGGGTTCTTCATCAGTTTTATCTATCTTTTGCTTTTCTTCTGTACTGAGTCTTATCTGCAGCTTGCTTTGAGGATTTGTTACCTGCTCTGGTGAATGGATAAGGTATTTTTTTTTTCATTTTCGAAATCACAATTTCGTAGCAATCCATGACTATGAGTATATTTTTAGTATACGGTACTGCACAGTATAATGAAGTAATGAACGAGATTTAACACTATTTTTCTTCCTTAATATTGTCATCTAGGAAGTTCCAAATCGTACTTACCAAACATGAATTGTGTTCTTTACATGTTACAGTTACACCAAGTTTTTGTTCTTGTATTTTGTATAGTGTATTTCTCGAAATTTTGGGCAAGTTTATATATATATATATATTACAATTAGACCAACTCTTGCATATTATGAGGTTGAGTTGAGACAATTGAAAATTGGACATATTTGTATGAATCAAAAGCCAAAGTTTATCCGATGATCTTGGAGATTATCGTTGATCTAGTTTTATATAAAAATAAAATTGTTTAAAGAAACATTCTTCATTTTTCGTTTCCTCTTTTCCGATCAAGCCTAATTGATTAATTGTTTTTGCACCTGGAATTTAAATTTATTTGGATGCTCTGATAGGATATATATATCGCTGATTTATGAATGACTTTATTTAGTTTTTGCTGATATTATTCAATAGAATTTATCTTCGGAGGAAGTATGAACTTTAACTGGTTTACTAGCTTCTTATTTTTATTTGAATTCCTTCCACACACAAAATAAATAAATAAAAATAAAAATAAAAAAATCTGAATTTTTTAGTAAAAAAAACTTATTAAAATTTAGTAAAAGGAGCTGTTTCGTATTTAAAAATTTTCCAGCTTATGGTTTGATTCTGTTCTTTTACTTCTATATATATATATGCATCAATCATAGATTGGCGTAGGTAAGCAACTCTTAATACCAGAGACAGAATATAATCCATGTAAAATTGAATTTGTTTTCAGCGAAATCTTAATCACGGAGATATATAGAAGACTTCTGATTACCGAAAACTCAAATTGGCCATAGCAGATTCTAACATCATGTCCCAAGGAGAGGTGGAATCGCAATTACAATCAAGTGAACAGCTGTCGAAGAACCAGCCATCTCCATCACTAGGCAGACAATCGTCTATATACTCGCTCACCCTCGATGAGTTTCAACACACTCTTTGTGAAAGTGGCAAGAAATTTGGATCCATGAATATGGATGAATTTCTCAACAACATATGGACTGCCGAAGAAAATCAAGCGCAAGTAAATGTGCATGCGGACACTGAAACCGGTGTACATGCGGCACAGTCTTTCCTACGTGAAAGTAATAATCCGACAGATAAGGGCATAGCTAAGCAACACAGCTTATCGAGACAGGGCTCTCTCACTATTCCAGAGCCTTTGTGCAGGAAAACAGTGGATGAAGTGTGGTCAGAGATTCATAAGACTCAACAGCAGAACAATAGTAAGCATTATGTTCAGAATTTCGATTCTACTCCGCGACAGTCCATGTTTGGAGAGATGACATTAGAAGATTTCTTGGTTAAAGCTGGGGTTGTACGGGAACAGGATCAGCGCCCTGCACCACCTCAGCAGCAGCCATATGGAATTTACCCAAATAGCAACAATCATACAGTTGGACAAACTTTTGCTGCTAGGCCTATGAGCAATGTTGGTGGTGGTGCTGTTGCTGTTGCTGTTACTAATGTTGCAACTTATCAAGCTCTTCCACAGAGTAGCAT
This sequence comes from Fraxinus baroniana, assembly GCA_903798355.1. Classification (NCBI taxonomy): domain Eukaryota; kingdom Viridiplantae; phylum Streptophyta; class Magnoliopsida; order Lamiales; family Oleaceae; genus Fraxinus; species Fraxinus baroniana. The sequence goes on from CAIGRO010064210.1 coordinate 3,864, forward strand.
TGGAGAGGTGGCAGGTTTCCCGGCGGAGATGAAAACAGGTCCGGCTTATGCACAGCCACCATCAGTAGTCTACAGCGGGAGAATGGGAAATGGCAGTGGAGTAGGATATGAGCAAGGGCAGGGCCTCGGGATGGGTTCACCTGTAAGTCCGGTTTCATCGGACGGATTGTGTACAAATCAGGTGGACAGTGGTAATCAGTATGGATTGGATATGGGTGGTGTGAGAGGAGGTCGGAAGAGGATCTTAGATGGTCCGGTCGAGAAGGTGGTGGAGAGGCGACAACGAAGGATGATAAAAAATCGTGAGTCCGCTGCACGATCTAGAGCAAGGAAGCAGGTATTCATCTACTTCAGCGTGCTATGCTCCCCAACTCATCAGAATATGGAAGTATTAGACAAGTTGATAAGGTTTCCATAATTGGCTTAGTAGTTGACATTTGACAATTTCCTATTTCATGTTTATGTTGTTTTGGCAGGCTTACACTGTTGAATTGGAAGCCGATTTGAACCAGCTGAAAGAAGAGAACACGCACCTAAAGATGGCTCTGGTAGTCAAATATTTTCAGAGTAGGCTTATTTTGATATTATAAAGTTAATTTGAACTCAATTCCACAAGCCTTTTCATTTTAATCCATCTTGGATTAGTTTCATTTGACATAATATGGTTACTTTTGGATCCTGGTTAATCACTATTAACCTTTATGCTCTGAACAGGCCGAGCTAGAGAGGAAAAGAAAACAGCAGGTAAATGATCTTAAAGATCTACTTTTTTTGTATTGTTAATTTGCCTATGCGATAAATAAATTCGTTCCGCTATATTAGTTTAAGCCTTTAGATGAGAAGGTTGAACGTAAAATAGCTTATACATTCTCTATCCGATGAGAGTACCCAGATTTTGCAAATGCTATCAACATGTGCCAGCTCGAGTTCTGAGTTTTGACAATGATTACTGAAGTCATATTGCTGATTAACATTTTTGTTCTTCGGTAACTTCATACACAGTTCTTTGAGGAAGCAAGAATGAAAGCGCAGGTCAATACCAAGGCCCGCAAAGCTAACGAGAAATTAAGGACGTTTAGAAGAACCCTGAGTTGCCATTATTGAAGCAAATCTGTCATGTCTGCATCAGAAACTAAATACTTGATACAAGCTGAGGCATAGGGGGAAGGCCTGCGTCAAGCAATTTTCTTGTTCTTTGAAGAAAGGAAGCTTGAGGAACAACCTAGAAACTCTGCATTGCTTAGTTTTGATAAATGAAGTAGTTTTCAATAATCGAGTCGTAATATAGCAAGCCTTCTAGTTATAGTTGGAATAACATTTGGTTTTCTGTAATGTTGTGTGATTCAGTATGTTGCAATAGTATTGTACATTTTCGGTTTCTGCTAGGATTTGAAATTTGGCTGAATTCTGGAGGAACACTAAATGTAAGAGAGCTTTAGAGGGACTCTCCAGTAGCAGTAAACAGTATCTATCTTGTTTTCAATGTGTTGTAGGAAGGCCATACATGGAGAGAGAGCAACTATTAGGTGTGACTTGTTTGGGAGACTTGTAAAGCTGGTTTTGATAAAAAGGAGAACCCACAAAAAGGAGTGGTGGGATCCACGAAATGAGTGGTGGATAATAGGTTCAATGTAACATGTGGATTTCCATTGTCGATTTTGACTTCAAAATTTTTTTAAGCTCTTCTAAATAAGCACTCAGTTCAGAGAGTCGAATTATATCTACCATCTCTTGTGCCACACTCGAATCTTTGATTTATAGCTACATCCATCCACTGGACTATCATTACAGTCGAAATCACAATGGAATTTGTTAATTTTGGTCTACTTTTTTATAATGTTCTAAAAAATAGCATTAAGATTCTGAAAAGGGAGCTTCTTGTCGCCAGATATTTGCTGATAACTTGAGTGATTATTTTCTCAATTCTCAATTGGTGTCAACTAAAATTTATCGTCAAGCGACATCTACTACTTATTTTCGTGCAATACAACACAATCTTACTGAGGAATCCGTGAAATTATTTACAACAATGATCCAGCATTGTCACCTGGAATTTGTCATATGCAGAGGGAAAAGGCTCTGATGGTAGAGGCATGGCTTATTGCAACTCCTCACGGCTTCTGTGTATTTAATTCTTCTTGAAGTCCGAGTCCATGTGCCATAACTAATGAGACCTTTCTGCTCCGTATGGATCAATATTCCCTCCGTGCGACCATCTGAAGAAATCAGAAAGCTTGGAACCAAGGGGAAAGGACTAATGGTAAATTCCATTACCCAAATCTTGTCCTTCCAACGTCCATTCATTGATATTTCCGATGAAAATCCTATGGTAAATAAAGGCTACTTCCAGTAGATACCATTAATGTAGAATCACGTCTTCTGTCTCCATATCAAATGGTAGAATCGTTTATTGTTCCAGCCAGAAGAAAGTGACCAAAAAGTAGTTCCATTCATGCATAGAGGGTACTTATCACCACAGACAATCACCTATTCTTATCAATGTAAAAACTTAATATCCCATACAAATGAACAATTTAACTAAGAAGGTATCCAAAACAGATATTTTTAATGATTTAGTATTAGAACAATATGGGACACGTACAACTTCATGGATGCTCAGGTTACGAACATAAAGAGAGTACATGCAGCACAAGATAATAAGCCGACCACAAGAAATGAATGCATGAACAAGTCCACCAAAATCTTCTTCGAATTTATCTGTAATGTTTCCCTCCAAGTCTACAGAGGTCAGTCCAATGGTTGATTTACTTTTACTCACTTCTCCATTTTCATCTGAAACATATCTTTTGATCGGTAAGAACGGTTCTGCTTTGACCATTTGATGTGTTGTGCAGCGAATTCCGTATCCCGAGTTATTAAGTTGTCAATTCTTTTGAAACGCACCTGAACTTGCACGGAATCTTGGCAGGAAGTTTGGAGTATTTCGATGATTAAATCACATGAGAAATCACTAACTTCTTCGATTTCCGTCGTATTGTTAAACCTCCTGTCCCCCTCGATGTGGGGGATTCTGATCAATGTCCTGAATGCGGTAGTAATCCACTGGATCCATTGCCATACTGTCAAGAGGCTTCTTGTTCTATGTAGTTAAGAAACAAGAGTACTATTGAAGTTTCCTATGATGTTGAACTTATTATAAAATAGAAAAGGAATGTCTGTAAGTAATAAAGTTGAGTAGGCAAGAGAAGGGTAAGAAACTAGTCCTAAATCTATTTGGTTCATTATCATAAATGCTGAAACACATTATAATGAAAGGCCAGACTAGCGAAACAACCCTTTTGTATCAGAGATTCATATAATAATCCTTTAGAGAAACCACCTTTTAGACAATAGATCAATCGACGGCGTGAGAGAGAGATGAGAAGGAGCATGTCGAGAAAATAGACCTGAGACAATAGCCATGACACCAAGACAGATTATTTGAATCAATAGATGGAAAAATCTAGAAGTCCTACATAAGTTGAGGTCCTTTACATTTAATAAAGCCCTTCAAGCGTGATAACAGTACCTCAACTACTTGAGCAACACCAAGTTTAATATCTTGACAACAATCGCATAAATGTCACAACCTTTTGGCATTCATATCATTTGATTCTGAACATACAATTTTTGAATTCTATTTTACATTTTCAAAGATCACACATGGTATGCCCTTTCTCTATTCATATAAGTTATAACTTCCTCCAATTTATTGTCCATGCTCTCATTTTCCCATCAGATCTGCATTTCACTGTTTAGTCTTCTTCAATTAAGAATGCAATTGAGAAAAAAAAAAAAAAAACCTCACCTATATTGAGAGATATATTGAATAATAATATTCAAGTATGCATGTCTCATATGAAATCAAATGCGCACCAAGGTGCAACTAATGCATAAAGAGCGATCGATCATATAATCATGTATATCATCCCAAAGTCAGAATACGGGGAAATGTTGTCAGATAACTCTCTGTCACTCTGTGTCCAACAAGAAGAAATTGAGTAACAAATTCTCATAAACTCATTGATCATCTTGATGTTCTTCTATGTTCACTCAAAGGCAGTGTAGTTCATCTTCAATATATTTCAGGTATTTCTACTGAAAAGATGGAAAAATCGTTCACTCATTTTCAAACAATATCCAGTAACTTTTAGCATGGTGCATGTAGGCATCTTCTCCCTCTTTGCACAAAACAAGTGCTGCCTCCCTTTGAGAGTCCCAGAAAAGGGTTACTATTTTCACATTACCAAAATTATTTTTCTTGAATTGTTTTTGGAGATGCGAAGACACCAATCATCCATAAATTGTCCCATCTTAAAGTCCATAGGGTACAGTTATAATCCAGAGACGAAATCTGAGATTTAAATGGAAGTTTTAAGTAATGAACAATACAAGAAACAATTAAGCCATTTAATGTGTTTCCAGTCAAACGTAATATTTTATTTTTCTCTATCCTAACAACTAACTGGAATACATCTATATTGCAAATAGCAGTAGTGTAAAAGCAAAAAAGTCAAAGGTGGTGGTGGTAAAAGAAAGCAAAATAACAGGAGAAGCATGAAAAATATAAGAAACAACATAAATAGTAGATTGAGAATCCTACCCAACAGAAACAAGAACATCCTGCAAACTTTAAAAGTCATCAAGAAAAAGGAATAAGATAATCACAGTGTCCAAGCATAAGATGAATTCGTACACAGAATATGAATGATGTACAACTGACAAAAACTTATCAGGGATGGAAAACACCAAAGACATACGAAGAACCTCCACCAAAGGTCATGTAGATGCATCCGCAGCACAATGTCTATTCATATTCAAACTGAACCTCTACTTGTAGATACTTCCTCATGAGTCTTACAATACATGATGTGAAGTTGGCTAGCATATTACATTCTTCATGGGTTTTGGTCTCTGAAACAACCCCATGGATGACCAACTTCCTGAGACGTGGACATCTTTCTAGAAGTCCAGACACCCAATGGGAGAACAGTTCGCTAATTACCGTCCACCCAAGTTCCAACACAATGACATTCTTCAAAACAAATGAGCCTTGCAATCCATACTGGATTGCTGCTTCTCGTAGATCATAACTCAGGGATAGATGACCTAATAAAGGGAAACATGAAGAAATAGTCTCTATATCGACCACCTCGTCCTCATCATCAAACACAACACCCCAAAGCCTAAGCTTTCTCAACTTTGATGATCTTGAGATCATATGATGAAACTTTGCCCACATGATCGTGAAATTGCTCACATCCACAACCTCGAGATTTTCAGAACTCTCACCAATATCAAGATGGATGACACTAACATCATCTATCTTCAGGAACCTTAACATCCCCTTGCCGACTAGCTCAAAAACCTCAAGCGTGCAATCTTTCAAGTGCAACTTCTCCAAGCTATCTGCCTCCAATATGAACTTATCCAAGCTGATTGCTTCAACATAAATATCCTTCAATGAGTTACTGCTCAAATCCATTGTTGCCTGTGGATCTGACATAACAATGTCTAGACTGACAAGAGTCAAGACTTCAGCTTTGGGACAGGCCGTGAGAAGAAGACTCAGATCTAAGGCTGATATGCTGACATAGCTCAGGGAAAGAGATTTCAAGCAGGGAAATTTCTGACAACTAGGTTCAACCCCTGTAATAGTATTGTGAGACAAAGCCAACACTTCAAGCTTCTGCCTACCACATTTTTCAAGAATGTTGATGTTAGGGTTTGTCCTTACATTATAATGCAGCTGGCGCAAGGTTTCCCTCGTGTACATGAGCCAAGCAATAACCGGGGCAGCAGAGAATTCATCCACATCATCCAAAATTATTGTAAGGCACTGCAGTCCATTGATTTGGAATATCGTTTGAGTAATGAGTATCTCAAGTCTGCTAGTGGAAAACTCGTGATACAGAGACCAATCATTAGAATTGAATTTGAGAGTATGAAGATGATTCCTCCATGCTTCTTGCCATTTCCGGCAAGTTGCAGATGCAATCACAACATCTCGGGCAGCCCCAAGTCGTGATAGTATGTTCCCAATGACCTCTACTGGAAGATACTCCATAACTAAAAAAATAAAACAGCTGAGAAAGAAAGGATTGGGAAAATGCTAGAGCCCTCCAAATTCAATCAAATCTCTGAAAATTCTCAATTCCAAAGCAGAATAATCCAAAACCAAATGATAATTATCCAGTAATTTCAAGTCTACCATCTGATTCATTCTCAAGTAACCCATACGAACTTGGGCGATTGATCAAACCCCAAATAGAAAATTACCAAACCATCAACGAATTTTGTAGGAAAGCGTCTTTTTTTATTAGCCGTTTATCAAATTGACTTCACCAATGCTCTTCAAAATATTCCTGAATTAAAAAAAAATCAAGAAAAAAGCATAAATAAAAATACTGCAGTTTTATATATCATCACACATACAAAATCAAAAATAGTAAACGACGATAACAATAAAAAAAGAGGAATATAAATAAGGATATCTCACCTAAAGAATCGGATGATAACTAATGCAATCCAAACCAGAATCCGATCGATAAAGAAAATCAAATCATGTATAAATTATATCTATAATGAGTGAGAGAGAGAGAGAGAGAGAGAGATTGATGGAAAAGGGTACAAAGAATGGAATCTAATTCACTGGAAGGGTCAAGCTTTCGTGTATATGTAGAACTATACACGTTGACGTAGTGAAGGTGCGTGCAAAAAGTAGTGCATACGTGATGAGAGACACGTAGATTTGTGCATTACAGCCCTTAACCAACCAACCAATCATATGGCTAATGGCATCCCCTCGATGAAAAAAAACATAAAATTACCCAATCCCAGGAAATTTCCTGGGCTGAACAAAGCCCTCTAATTGAAGGAACTTTCTCGAGACGGAGACCAGAGGCCAGATCAATGATAGCAATTGAGAAATTAGTCATTTCCTGTTAGTCAATATTTCATTACTCAAAATTGTCGGTGTTTTGAAACAAAAAACATTTTTGTCATGTTCAGTATTCCACTCAACTGCTAAAGAGATTTTACAACAACAGGTGACAAACAAGTTTATCGAATGTGACTATCAAAACTGGCCACCACCAAAATCCCTGTCACTCTTATAATTCAGGTTTACTTCGCAAATTCACCACTACAGTACAAAGTTCATTTCTCAACTACAATTTCAACAACTCGTAATTAATAATTTCCACGATGTATTTAAAGGGTGTTTGGTGGAGATTAAAATCGAATTAAAATTAAAAAATTAGTCGTTATTGTTGACTTTTATTAGACGAGTGGACTCAATAACGACTATATTTTTAATTTTAATTCGATTTTAAGCCGTACCAAACAGGCCCTTAATTTACACCGGGTAACTTTTAATAGATTGTCATCGTAACACGTGATGAATATATAAAGGGAAAATTGCATTTGGCGTCCTTAAGTTTTTATCCAAAAAATACAATTTGATTTCAAATCTTCATTTTTTGCAGCGAAATTTGAATAATTTTAACTTTTCATCCATAGCTCTGATAGTTCAACCATTGGTTCATTTGGTTGAAATGATGAAGCTCTGGATGAAAATCATCAAAATATCGTTCGGCTGCATATTTAACCAAAGCTTAGGGATTACGTTGCCAACAATGGAAGATTCAAGATTCGGTTGCACTTTTTGAAAAGTTTAAGGACCAAAAATGAAATTTTGCTTCATGAATTTTCAACCACACATTTAATCGACTTTTATCAAAATCTACTAAAAGACTTATTTTTAGAAAAACCAAATAGAGGCTAAATAATGTTAAATCTTAAGCGCCTTTTGTCGGATATGTGCTTGTTTGGGTTTCATTATAAGTTACTAAAATTATAATATAATATAAATGGGCAATAGATACATAAGTAAATGACTGTGTATCATACGAAATTTATGGTTGAAATTAAAATTTGTTTTTGACTTAAATTGTGAGGAAGGCCACTGTTACGTCTATCCGTGTATTGCCATGTGAGCGCCCAGGTAAATATTCCGGGTTATTCTTCTTGTGGTTCAATTTCAACCATTTTAGTTCCTTATTGGATGCTAAAATTGACTGACAAACTATTGTTGTAAACTTTGTCCTTGTGGATGAAATCCCGGAGAAGAATTAGGATGATAGTTCATGCTCCTTGGGAGGTCCTAAATAAATGATTACTTGAATTAGGGTAATTAACGAGGTGGAGTAGTTTTCCATTTTGAAATTCCAAGTGTTTTCATGCGTAAGTGTCATTCTATACTCCAACTATTAAAATCTGAGTTCTTATACAAACCTTTGTACTTTTACCATCTTTGTTAATTCAAATGTTCGCATTGCAATACACATTATTTAATGTGTTGTACAATCCGTTGAGTATATAATTTCTATATAGACAATCAGAATGCTTTCAAGCATCAACCACAGCCAATTTCTCAACATTACTTTCTTCCACGGTGTATGAAGGTGCATCTTCTTTGATAAATTTGGCCAAACTTAACGTTGTTGATTAATAAAAAAAAAAAAAAAGTGTTTTCAATTCTCAACACTTAAAATCTGACCCATTAAGTGTCTCTAGTTTTCTTCGGTCATATTGAGATGTGTAGTACCGAAAGTTGCCATTTCTGATATGCAATCAGAAGATAAATCATAAGGAAGGGTAAAAACAGAATAAACCAAAATAAATCAAATTCGTTTTAAGATAGTTGGTACTGGAGTATAAATTCCGCTTTCGAACAATCTGAATAGACAAACTAACAAAATTATCTTAATGTAATTTGCACAACGTAAGAATATGATCAACATGATCATAAAATTAAGAGTCTGTTTGGTAAAGATTAAAATCGGATTAAAATTGAAAAATTAGCCGTTATTGTTGACTTTTATTAAACGGGTGGGACCCAATAACGGCCATATTTTCAATTTTAATCGGATTTTAATGGTTACCAAACATGCTCTAATTTGATTCCACCGACTTCACGATATTTTCTTAAAACGAATTTGCTGCCTTTAAATGTGCTACAGGTGTTCAACAATCGTTTCTCGGGATAGAATGAATTTCATTTGCTACAAAAGTAGCACATCAATTTGCAAGAGTTCCAACAAACTTAATGAAATGTTTTTAATTCGAAAACAATATCAGAACGAGAGAGAGAGAACATAGAAAGTTTGCAATGAAAATGGTGTAATTATTTTGACAGTGAGACGGACTATTTATAAACTCATTCTTGGCTATTTGAACATCCTTCAAGCTTTTTCAAAACAGTCGTCACGGTTTAGACAATCTTCAAACTCAAACAGACAATATTGTTTAGTATTGCGTCTATTAAGTCGGCTAACAGACGTATGTTATGTCGATTAGCGGACAATTGTTACGTCGGTTAACAGATAATTCGACCAAAAATAATTCGAAAAATAAGCCAATCAAATTTAATTTCATTAAATACCAAAGAATTTGATTAATTACAATTTGACTCAAAAAATTTAAATACATTTTATTCAAAAAGTTAATATAGTACAAGGACCCACTCGCACCTGAACACGTGCTCGTGCCGAGCTGGCCGAACAGTGGCGACGCGCAACTTAAGACCAAACTCAATAGGATATTGGTCTCCTATTCCAAAGACTATTGGTGCCCTTGGTGCCTAAATTTCCACTATATACAACACAAAGGTTTCCTAATGTTTCTGTGTAAGATAAGTGTTTGGTAATTTTCAATAAATCAAATTATTCACTAGTTTATAGGTTCACGTGGATTGATTTGATATCAAGTATTTCATTCAATTCTAAATGATTTTTGATAAATAAATATATCGCGTTTATCATCTTGTAGAGTAGAACGTGAATATGCTTAATCTCGTTAAAATCGAAGTCTTGGTCCCACTAAAAGTGGAGTTCAAAGTTTACCCAATTCACTAGTTAATAAACCATTTCCATCCCAGACATGGTCTTTGCAACTCTTACTTCAGTTTAAGGGTCTGTTTAGACCGGATTAAAATCTAGTTTTAATTTAAGTCAAACTCAAACAATCAATATCAAACACATCTTTCATATGTCTCACATTTTTTCAACTACACACTTCAAAAACTTTTATCACAATCCACTTAAAATCTGATTTTAATCTACAACAAATATCCTCTAAATATTTTTTCTCACACAAACATACCCTATGTGCTTTTGATTAGGGATAGCAATTCAAATCGTTAAAATCGAAAACCGTAGTTAACCGAACCGAATGAGACGAAAAAACCAAACCAATGGTGCAATGGGGCGGTTATGATTTTGATTTTAATGAACCGATTCATTTAGGGATGGGTATAGTATTTAGCGATGGTGCCCCGCCCCGAACCGATTACCCTGTTAAAAAAAATTAATTGGACAATTGAGCTTTCTATTATTCTTTCTCAAAATTAATTGGGCAATTATTTTGATTAGGGATAGCAATTCAAACCGTTAAAATCGAAAACCGTAGTTAACCGAACCGAATGAGACGAAAAAACCAAACCAATGGTGCAATGGGGCGGTTATGATTTTGATTTTAATGAACCGATTCATTTAGGGGTGGGTATAGTATTTAGTGATGGTGCCCCGCCCCGAACCGATTACCCCGTTAAAAAAAATTAATTGGACAATTGAGCTTTCTATTATTCTTTCTCAAAATTAATTGGGCAATT
>CAIGRO010064217.1:0-14411 GCA_903798355.1 Fraxinus baroniana
ATGCCAAAAGCCAAGTGAAAAGCCATAAGTAATAGAACCATCCAAAAGGTCATCCAAGGGCCACAATTTCTCCACGTGTCATGCATCCAAGCCTTTCTTTTATTTTAATAGAATCGCATTTCCAGAATGCGTTTTTAACCAAATTATGGGAGCACCCATTAAAACCGGGTTCGAGTCCAACGAAGGCAAATATATTTTTTGTATTTCTCTCTCTCTCTTTTTTTTTTTATTTAAAATATGAGAGGCCAACAAATTTTTTTTAGCTATAATTTAATTGAATCGCAAAAAGTATACGTGTATACCTAACATCTTGTTTTAGTTTATAAACTTCAAAAATATGAATTTTTACAAATACGTTTACATTTTAAATATTGAAAAATCATTTATACAAATACCCAAAATATATTTGAAATAGTATTTTGATGGAGAAAACCTGTAAAAAAATAATAAAAAGTTCTGGGGTTGAGTGTAATATTATTTTATTAAAAGAATGTGTAATTAAAAATAAAAGATATAAACATGTATTTTGAAAATAATGAGATTAAACAAGGACTTACTATAAAAACTTTAAATAATTTATTATCAAATTCTTCAACAAACTTCGGGTGTGTTTGAGTCACATTATTTTGTAAGAATGTATTATAAAATAGTAGATTGATGGAGAATGTGTGGTTAAAAAAGAAGGAAAAATTATTGATGTGATAAAAAAATATTATTTTACTGAATAATGTGTGATTGAAAATGAATAGAAGAATGATAATACAAATTTTAATGTGAGCCAAACAGGAGCGACATGTCTGAATTTTCACCAGCACGCATATTCAGAATTGTGAACACAAAGTCTTTAAGCTGATTAAGCATTAATTTGATTATAAACGAAAAATAATTATAGAAATTTTATATTTTTAATCACAAAAGCATTTTAGGTATATTTACCTCTTTCGACCTTGAAAAGCGCACCCCCTATCGATAATCTGCCTCCTCGAACCAGATGAAGGAGTCACTTTAGATGGATATTTGATAATCAAAACAAAAATATAGAAGGTTAGTATGATTTTTAGAACGCGAGAGAACATTTTTAGATTCTGTGTGGAATTTATTTTCAGCCAATTTCTTTGACTTTCTATTTTTCTGTGGGACCCTCTTCCTGGAAAGTAACGATCAAAAAACCAATTTTCTTGAATTATAAAAGTTTTACCAGACAGGAGCGTAATATTGTTCTAACATGGTTTTAACTTCTTTTGCTTTTTTTTGAGCTCCATTTTTTTTTTAAACTCATTTTCTTAAAATTCGTTTTCAATCCAATTATCTCATAAAATAATTTTATGTGTAACAGTAAATTCAATATATTTTTATGAAAGAATGAGCTCACACATGGGCTTTATCTCGAAAGCACAGCTGGATTGGGCCAGTCCGTTTTGTCCCAAACGGATACTACACAGTCCAATGTTCTCTGTTAATACCCAAAAACCACTGGCCCATGACCTTTCAGACAACTCTTTCCTTTCCCAGATTCCACTCAGCAAGATCCACACACCTCGACGTCACTCCTACACGCTCTCCATTTCTCATCTCATTTAGAAATAATCGAAATCTTACTCATGTTGTAAGTAATTATTATCTTGATTAACCTTATCGAGTTCTAATTTCTTGAATTGATCGACGGAGATGGCGGGAGTTGCAATTGTACTAGATCTATTGAGGAAGAATCCGGGCTTGAATGGCCAAACCCTTCATTCCTCCGGTCTATTTTCATCTACCGTCGCTGCTTCAGCTGCCGCGGCATCTGTTGCTGCCGGCACCCCTTTTGCCGCCAGGGCTTTCTTCGGGTAATTATTTCGCGCTCATGTGTTTACTTGAACAAATGGATGGGCTGTTTATATTTATATATGTTCTCATTGCTATGACATTCTATGGACCAGATAAAGTAATTTATGCTGCGATAAATGTATTTATTTCTAGTTCGAGGATTTTAGAAATTCCCTCAGATCCTAAGTTATATTAGTATCAATCATTTTTTCTTATTGGTTATCATTGAATAATCAACTTTATGGTGCCTGGAATTACGATGAATGCTTTACTAGATTGGAGTAAACAGATAGAAGTATCTAATAGTTACATAGATGGAAGAATACATTTGTTGAAATTGAAGCGTCTATCTGGGTAGTTTTGGGAATGATGAGAAAAGGTAGGTGAACTTTTAATTTATGGTTACTTACCAGCAACAGTTGCTGCTACTAGTAACACAATTCTTGTTGCTGGCAGCACTCATTTTGCCTGCATTATTACCTATCTTCAGGTAAACATAACCATATATGCTTTTCTTTCTATCTTCTTTTTGTGTATGCATATTAATAGTTGTTAATGATACTGTATTGTCTGTGATATTTTTGCGATTGATTGTGCACCTACCTCATTTTTCAAAAGACCCAAAGTTGATGGAATGTGCCAAATTGGATTTTTCAATAATGTATGATTAACTTGTTTCTTTTATTTTCTTTCTTTATTTACTCATTTTCTAAAACTGTACTTCCTTTTTTAAAAGGCCAAACTTAACATGTATTTATTAAATACGTTAACCAATAGTTGGACAAAATCACAACATTCTGATGGGATTCACGTGGCTGATTAAAGGAGGTTTTGAAATTTTAATAGAATCTTTTGTGTTGATCTTACTTGCCAGATATCCACGTAGTGTTAATTGATAGATTTCTTTTATTATTGTATGCATGTTCGCATGCATGCACGTGTCAAAATCTACTCCTTGGGTCTACTTGAACATGGATAAATTTTTCGTTTGAGAGTTTAAAGTTAGTGACATGTGGATAGCGTCTTTGGGTTGGAAACATGTCAGGCAATCCAAGTAATATAATTCTATGGATTTGTTTTATCATCCTTATCGTGTTTGCATGTGTGCATTTGTCAAGTACAAGCAAATGCCTTTGTGAATGGTCATAGCTTGTCCCTCTTAGCTAAGCATGTTTAAAGAAAATGTAGTGTGGTGTATCACAGGATTTGTGAGATTTAGAAGGCTAACATGGGAGCTCCAAAAGAGTCTTGCAGTTTATGTGGTTCAGTTTCACTGGACAAAGTGTCATTTTACCCTGCATAGCATTTTGTCATGTCATATTTTGTGCTATTTCATGCAGAATTACTTGATATGTCAATATATGTTGCACTGTGATCCAGGAGAGGAGGGAATGATGCATGGAGATTATAATTTAAACTTGTTTTAACTACAAAGAGACTCTTCTCTTTCTTTCTTTTGTTTTCTTTCCTTTTTTTTTATTTTTAAATTTGCTTGGGGACTGAGTTTTTTAGTGGCATCAGGATATGATTGATACTTGTGGGCCTGGGGTGTGGATTAAGCACTCCTTTTATAGTTTTTGACCCTTTTTTTTTCATATGATGGTCATGGTACAGTGACAGTGTGTCACGAGTTGCTTACTGTGATGCTGGTGCAGCAGTAAACGAAGATTACATTTCTAGTCTACGGACTGCATCTGGAAATATCTTTCTGAATGATTCTTTGAAGTATAATACCAAGGAGTACAATATAGAGTTGAAACCTTTATTCTCGGCATTTCACTGGAGAACTCTTGCATTGACATCCCTGAGGTCCTTCCTGTTATTCTATTTGCCTCTCATAGAGCCCCGTACAAATATGGAAGACGACGACGAAGATTTTCTACAGGAAACTCCAGAAGAGCGCCACGTAGATTTGGTTGTGCCCTTCAAGAAATCAGTGAAGCAAATCGTTCGTGAGGTGAATCGACCAAATTTCCTTATCTTTCATCTTCTTTCATTAGTTTCTGGGTTTTTGATTGATTAAACTGCTTTAGCTAAATTGCCAGTACTATAGATTGTGGGTGGGGTTGGAGAATGGTGCAATTGTTAACTGTAGATTTCTTCCTTTCCATTTTAAAATGTTATTGCTGAAGAACATGTATTTGTCTTCATGGATGCATTTGTTCTTCATTACCTTTATTATTGCTGGTTTATTTGTTTATTGTTGCGATCTATAGTTATGTTGATGTTTAATTAGATTCTGATGGATGACATAGGAATATCCATGCCATTGCTCCCTGGCCAGTAGGTTTTACTTGTATTAGAGAATGTCTGAGTCCCCCTTTTTTTTTGTTTTTTTTCAAAAAATGCATTTTGGGATAGTGATTTGATGAGAATGTGTTGTTAAAAAATAAGGAAAAGTTTTGGATTTGTATGTAATATTATTTTATTGAAGAATGTGTGGTTGAAAATAAGAGAAAGAAATATATTTTTGAAATAATGGGTACCAAACAAAGGCTTAATATGCATTATACACTTGAGGCTGCTGTTCTGGCTGCAACAATGTATGCATGGATCTAATTTTCCAGTGACGGTGTGTGTTGGCTTTATAAAATGTGCCATGCTTCTAAGGGTGTCCCTTTGTTATATTTGATTTATATTATGATTTTAAGGAAAAATCAGAAGGCGTAATCGATTTCCCTTCTGTTTCGTTATGATGTTGATTTTCTTTGCAAACTGCATGTAACCTTGCTTGTATTCCAAGTGAGGAAGACTTTTCTCTATTGGATTTTAATGTATGATGGCCATTTTTTAATTGTGAATACTGAACACAATCATAGACCTCTTCTTACTCCTCTACGAGATATGAAAATTCCTATTGTTGATTTGTGATTCTAATCACATGCTAGCTATTATTTTGATCGTCCCCATAAATATTGAGGTTTCCTTAAATTAGACACAAATCAAAGTTCACATTGATTGGACACATCAAACAAGGGACAATGGCATGATTGATTAGTATAGTGTAGGGGTAGTCCGTACATATCTCAGGGTTGGGTTACCAGGGGAAGGGGATGTATTGGAGTTATAGGGGTGATTATGTGGCGTACGATACTCTTGTACTGTTGACGTTACAATCAAACCTTCACTGACAAGCAAGCAGCTATGCATAACATCTAATGCTTGTATCTTCTGAACTACTAGCTGTAAATTTGTATTTGTATTTCCCATGGATTCTTGACAGTGATTATCATGCTTAAGTACTATTAAGATATATAACTCCATCAGGTTGCATTACTTAAACGTGTCTTAGAATCTGCTTCTGGCGTGGTTCGATTATCAATTTCTCCCTCTTGGTGTGCCATGGTATCTCTATTGCAAGAGTTATTGGAGTCCAGACTGTATTTGATGACAATAGGAATATCTGTTTGCTGTTACGCTAGTTTTACAGAATAAAAGCATTCAATTTTACGTTGAAAAAGGTACAGGAGTGAATATATGCAATTTTGACGTTTCATGTATTGTTGGAAACCCATGCTTCATTTCAGTCAATAGATTTGTTTACAAATTATAATACTTGATATTTCCCCTAGATAAGCTAGCTCCAATGCAATCCCTACTTTAATAAGCTTATTGTGAGATCTTAACATCACATAGGCTTTTCTCATCTCACATTTTTTGAGAAAAAAGGTTCCCTGCTGGTTGATTTAATCCTAGTACTTTCTTGTGTTAACTATTTTCAACTCCGTGTCTATATATCTTACGTTAGATATTTATTCTAAACCTGACCCCAAAATAGATATTTTCCTTTAGTTTTCCACATTCACTCCCCTGCTGGGTTTTTTATTTCTTCGTTATTGCATGAAAATTGTGCAGTTCTTTATTTACATTTGATCATCAATGACTGAAGCAACTTCTTATTGTGTGTTATGGTCCAGACCACTGTTGTAACCACAAGACGCATTCTTGAAAGACTTGCAGTTCATTATATCTCACAGCGTATGGCCTGGAAACTCCTCAAAGGTATATTGCTTTCAATGATGTTAAAGATCCGAGTCCTATGGATTTATGTTGTTAACCAATAAAAAGCCTAATACTATTAATCAAACTGTCCAGATGTTCCAAAATCAGCCACGCGCAAGGCTCAGAGGGGAATGTCAACTCCAGTATACATTTTCAGCGTTAGCAGAACAACTTTCAGAGGTCACATCACTGACTGATTTCTATGTTTATTCACTTTGTTCTCTTAAACCTCATCTTCTGATCATGCATTTCTGATATTTAACAGGACACTTTCTTGGAATTTTAGCATCATGGTTCGTCCAAGTCGGCATTGATATTTATAAACTCTTTTCTTCTCTGTCTGAATCCAAAGAAGAGACCAGTGAGGTTGACAAAGCAGAACAAATTCGAATTCTTGGAAAGAAGGTTTATGGTGTCACTATAAGATGTGGTTCGTCACTTATTTTTGCATCGGTTGGGGCCGGTATCGGAGCTGCACTGTTTCGTCCTTCAGCAGGTCAATGGATTGGTAAGGGACTTGACACGTATTAACATTTTTATAATTTGTATTTTTGCAATTGACCATTCAGAATTTTATGTCAGGATTTCTTCTAAAATGTGATGAACAAGTAATGAACTCCCTTACGTGCATTTTCTGCAGGCTGTGCGTTGGGTGATTTGGCAGGACCTGTTGTGGTTGCATTTTGCTGTGAGAAACTTCATATAGACCTATAGTTATTCTGCATTTCTCCATGGAGTAGTAATAGAGACGTTGAAATATTGATTGCTTGAATTAATTATAACCCTTTAGCCTCTAATTTTTATTTTTGTTTTTTCTAACCTTATCCTTCATGTTTTTGGTGAGGGATATATCCTCCAAACAAGTGGACTTGTGAATGAAGTTAAAATTGGTTGATATACAGTGTTTTTATAAAGGATATTTGATTTAGGGAAGACATTTGTGCAGTGTATAATTTGATTTTGACATTGTTCCTCGAAGTACGAATAATATTTGAGGCAGAAGGGTTGGTTATTGAACAGTCGTAGTGTTGTGAGCTCTGCCATTAGAGGTAGGTGCAATCAGTTTCACTCCAACGGTCATATCAGTTACTAATATTATGTCAAGTTGGACTCGGTATTGAGTTGGTCTACGTGGGTGTTGAGCTTATTGCTTAGGTGTTCCGTTTGCTCCTATCGTGTCTTGAGCTTATCTACCTGAGGTTCGGGTGTAGTTGGTTCAAGTTCGTTTGGCTAATCTTGAATGCCTTGTATTGCCTTAACACGAGCCTCGACTTATGGTTCACCTTTCCATGGGATGAATTGATAAAACGCGCATAAGGAACTTTATTAATTCACCCTTTTATTCTCTTTTACAGAATCTTCTTGTCTATTTATCTGATTTCTTGGTCCAAAATAGATTTCCTCAATTATGCCGTCAACCTCAGATTGGTATACATGAATGTCACTCTTACTCACATGGGGTACCCCTTTAAGTGGCAATCACAATCCATCCACAGAACTCCCCTGCCGTTGGGGCTGGGGCTGTATTAAATGAATCGTACCACCTCAGCATTTGACAAAACATTTCTATACAAGTAGCTTCATTCATTTTATAATGTATGTCATCTCAGTTCTGTTCCTGTACAAGTAGTTTAATTCGTATTATATCAAGTAACAAAATTACTACCCAATACTTGTTAAACATACGCTCTGACTCGACTCGCCTATAAAAGGATACCCACCATGGATTGACACATCTGAGATCCTCATAATTTCCTCCTCGCTGCACAATTCTGCGCCCATCTCAATACCCTCAAATGGAGGCTCAAAATCTGAGGAAGGAGATCATCATTCCATTATTATTCTCAGTTTTTGTATTTACCTTCATTGCTTCCTACTTTTCATTGGTCTCTTTCCAGTTCCCAAGCCTGCATGCCTTGAACAAAAATTGCATATTTTTGATATGCAATGGACTACTGTTTTTTCTTGCAAAAACCTCTGGTTTAGTTCCTTCCTCCTTGGGATTTGATCTTGGTGAGCTGCAAATATTGCTTGACATAAACGAAGCCTTGTTAGAGAAGGAAGTTTTAGTGAAAAATGGTGAAGTTGAAGAAGGTGAAAAAGAAACTGAAAGTGAGTTACTGAATGTAGATTGCAGTGGTGGTGGCAGAGATGGAGGTGGTGGTGGTGGAGGGAACTGCCACTTTGAAGATGTGGAAAAGGAAACCGATTCAAAAAATGGCTTGCTAGAGGAAGCGAGTTTGGTGCAAAATGGTGTACATGAACAAGTGTACAGACAAAAAGTTGAAGAAGAAGAAGAAGATCATGCGAGTACAGAAGAATTAAACAAGAAATTTGAAGATTTCATAAGAAGGATGAAGGAAGAAATTAGGATTGAAGCCCAACAACGGTTAATCGTGGTTAAGTAAATCGTTTTTAAAACCAAATTTTTATATTATTATAAATATAGTTTTCCAATTAGATTGCAACTTTGTTCTCTATAATGTAGCATGGTATCTTAAGATGTGAGAAATAAGATAATAAATTATTCCTTTAGAAGAGGTTTTCTATTCTTATATTGGGGGGTTTTTTCTTCAAGATTTTTTTTTTCTTGCACCCTAAACAACTTCATTAGGCTTCCGTTTTGGTTTTGCTAAAAATCAAATTTTAGTCCATTTAATAAAAGTTGATCAAATGTGTGATTAAACCATAATCTGATAAAATATATGGTTATGTGGTTAAAATTAATTGTTGATTTCGTCTTAAATTTTAATCAATGTTTTTTTTCTCTCTAAACCGGTGAGGGCCTAAGTGTGTTCTCGTTTGAAAGATCATGTGAGAAAGAAGTTTTAGTGAAAAATAATATGTGCAATCTTTTAGAATTATTAATACGATTTTAAAGTAGTTGAGATAATTGATATATATATTCAAAGTTGTTTCTTTTTTTAATTTGAATTGATATGGTTTATCATTTGCTGGAGTTAATGAGATGCGTGGAAAGAAAACTTGTTTTCCAATGGTTATTTCATCATAGATAATATATTTCTTAAAATCACGACAAATCATTCATGTTCCATTGCAAGATCGTTGGATGTGTCTAGATTTCTCAAGAGCATCAATGGACAATTTCTTTTTAAAATTAACTTATGTGATGGGATACCATTTGGTAGCAATGTATTTTAGGAACTCCTGATAAAATTGATTTGTATCATCTATTGCTTCGTCAAAGCTGACAATTCTTCATTTTTTCCAAGAAATAATCTAATTAGTATGTCATTGAGGTAGTTAATATATTCATTTTTGTTGAAAGAATTCCACGTTGTATCATGTAATCAGAGGAATACTCATTTTCCGTTATACTTGGGAACACTGCATTGATTAAGCATTGTCACGTGTTATAACTATCTACTTTTATAAGTTGAAAAAGTCATCCTCTATATAAGGTTCCGTTCCTTTATCAATTTTGATCAAGTATCGTGCAAATCGATGGTCCAGTGATATTTTTAATATGTAATAGAGGTTGAAATTTAATTGTACTAGTAATATTGTTCAAGTTAATTACATATGTAGTATTATTATAATTTCTTTTAATTGTATGTAATAATGTTTTTCTTATTTGTGTTTAGTGGAAATTAATTGACTTACTTTTTGAAAGTAATAATAATTATTAATTATGGGGAAATAAATTGAACCATTTGTTATTCCGTAGTGAATAATGAGAAAATTGCTGCAGCGATCCCTAACTTTTTTAATTTTTACAAATTTTACCCCAACATTTATTCATTGCCAATGAATGTCTCTAACCTTTCATAAATATGTTTGTAATTTCTCGAAACAAATAATTACAAATAAGTATTATAGTTAAGCCACTTTGTCATAAATTACTCTCTACCTATTTGACAGATGTGCTGAATAAAACCATTTTCAAAGAATGAATGCGGCCCTTCCTCTGCGTGTAGTATGGTATGTATATATATATACATACCCTAATTTATCCCCCATTCTTCTCTTTCAATCCAACAACTAAAAGTCCAATGTCAATTGAATTTGAATTCTAGTGTAATTCAATTTGAAACTCATCAATGATATATTTTTCTTTTACTTCAATAAACATAAAGTTTTACCTATACAATACAATCTAAAATAAATTAAGTAAGATTTAATTCAAAAGACAACAAAATATCATAATTTAGCGCCAATAATAAGTGTAAAATCTACACTTATCAGCAAGTAATGTAAAAGTTGACTTTTTTTTTAAAACGATCCAATCACAGAATGTCACGTAATATTCTATTAAGGAAAATGGCATTTTTTTTTTGGCAATGTAGCAATCAGTATTATATCTACTTCTCGAATTAAAATGGATTTTTTATTTTTATTATTTTTTTAGGTACTTCCCGTTGTTATTGAATTTCAATTGGATTCTTATTCACGTCTTACTTTTTTTTCTTTTTTTCTTTTAATTTATTTATTAAATTTGATAAGGAAGAATATTGATAATGAAGAAAGAAGGTAAATTCTCATATGTTCTTTGCTAATTTTACAGTATACGTTTATAGATTAATCTTAGATCTATATATGTCAAATAAAAGTCTATAATGGAAACAACATGTATATCAGTATATGGACAACGTTGGCTTGATTCCTGTGCTTGATTGTGTGCTGGCTTGATTCGTGTGCTTGATTGTGTGCTGTAATAGAATTATTTGTTCATAGCACGATAAGACTATCTATTTATAGTACACAATTTTAGTTACTTGATTTGAAAGACGACTAGCCCGTGATTGAACTTTATATACTAAAATGTGTTTGATGGGAATTAAAATTAGATTTTTAGTGAATTGTGATAAAAGTTTTTGAAATGTGTAGTTGAAAAGATATGAGACCCATGAAAAATATGGTTAATATTGATTGTTTGACTTTGACTTAGATTAAAATCAGATTTTAATCCGACTCAAAGAAGTCCTAAAACTATACGTGTATTCCTTTCATTAATTTGCCTGGTTTAAATTCATTAATTTTGTTAAATATAAAAAATGACATATCAATCAATCTATGTGGTATAATATAATCAACCGAAAGGTGAGCACAAATATTGTTCACATCTTGTCATGTCGCCTTTTTATTTAGCAAACAAACAAAATCAATCATTCAGTAGACAATGGTTCACAAATTTAGTCCCAATTTGATCAAATTTCTCATAATTTAGTTTTCAATAAAATAATTTTGTACATAAATTTATAATTTTTCATATTTTCTCAAAAAAAATCATATTTCAAAAAATTTATTCTAAAAAAATCTCTACCGAAAGGAAACTTAATGATCAACGAAAAATTTACCTCTACAATAAATTCGGGTTTTAACTTTTAAATGAACTAGTCTTTCTATGTAAATGATATAAAAAAGGTTGAACCTTAAGGGCTTCCTACCGTCCCGTCCCTAGAGCATTGTGGAGGAGGTAAATCGTGGGATGTGCCTCAGCAGGCCAGGGTACAGAGCTGCCATACTGGTTCCCACAAATAGTCCAATTTCAAACCTTATTAGAGGTAGGAATCGAACTCTCACACTGCGGCTGCCAGCTCAACTGAGACTACCTCACTCATGTCTTTTGCACCACTGAGCTATGCCTCGGGGCCCGGGAGGCTTCTATGTAAATGATATAATTGCATATGTCATTGAGTAAGGCCTTTTTTTTTATTATTATTCTGTATTTATTTTAAATGAGAACTGCGTGAAATATATGGAATGAGCCTTGGGGGGAATCCTTCATCCATCAAAAAACTTTGCATTGGGAATATTTTACTTTTATGCATATGGAATTGCTCTGAGATAAGTTACTTATTTCTTAATTAGAAAACAAGTTGCTTAGTTAGATGAATAATGTGTTACGACAAATGCACGTCGTAATAATAAAGCATATCAATTTGTTAGCAAAACTTTCGAGCATGATAAGGAGCATACACAAACATCATTCTAAAGTGATTATTCATGGTTATTGAAAATTAATTAAATTAAATAGTTGTATTTCTTGATAATTCGAACTTGATTCTATCGAACCTTAAAGTTTATCCTTTTTTTATTTATTTAACCAAGGAGGCGGTGCCATAAAAGACCTTGACTCTTCTGAAGTATCAAGCCACAAATAAATCTTTACAAAATGTGGGCTATAATCACCAACCTTTCATTTTCAAATATCCCCTCCCCTATATGTGGATTTTTATATATCATGAAATAAGCTCTATCAAAAAGAAGAAAGAAAAATAGGCTCTACCAAGATTCTAGAATGGGACCCTCTTATTTCAAGTATAGTCAAGTGCATAATCAATGTAAAAACCTAACTCAATTAACACCAAACACTCCACATCAATGAGGATTTTGGAAATATCTAGAAAGGACCTCTATTAATTGTGTGTATTATTGAAAAATAATAAAACAAAGCAAGCAAACAAGCAACGTAAGATAACTTGTTAATAATTTGATAACAGTGCGAGTATCCAATCACAACAGTTGATAATTAAGCACCTGTTTAGTAAAGATTCTTTAAAACATATTTTTCTCAAACTCATTTTCGAGTATACATCATTTCAATGAAATAATTTTGCACGTGGATTCATGTGTTTTCCATATTTTTTAATCACACGTTTTTCAAAAAATTAAAGTAGAAAGTGAATATGTGAAAATTTAGGGCAGGGAAAAAACCTAAATGAAAACAAATATACAAGAGATTGGTGGCTAATAAGGGTGTGTATCATTATAATATAGAAAATTCAAACATCATTTTCTAATAAATTAAGGATCAAAAAATCTCAATCGTTTGGTGGGTGGGGTCTACAAGTGGTACAAACAAACAGATTGTTTGCAGTTTGATTTTTACTCATCGATATGAAATAAAACCAAATATATCGATAAGAAATAAAACCAAAATAGAAAAATGCAAGCATCATGAACTTGGCTAATTAGGTAATAACAATAGCGTGCTTCCAATTACCAAATCCGTCACTAAAACAATTTGACATAATTTAAAGTATGAATGAAATTAAACTTCGAACCACAAATACAAAATGATTATCTATTTATGATTCATGATGCATATTTCTAACAGTTTCTTGAATTTCAACATGCATATGCACACTGAAGAGGTTTTCTTTATGACCACAAACTCTTCTATCTCAATCAAATAAGTTTTCACAAACCTTGAATATTATATATCGATACGATGATCATATCTCTGCTTACCTTAGCGAACGATTTTAATAGGACACAGCTCATGATATTTTCACAATGTTTTAAGCTTAATATACAACTAGAATTCATTGGAAAATTATCGTAACTTAATATTGAAAATCAGATCAAAGTGCTCATAATTCTAATTTTCATATCTAAAAGCTAGGGGTTCCCACAAGTTCTCAAGAAATTATGCTCAAGTGGCAAAGCTAAAATCCAACAACAATAAAGTTAAATTATGTTGACCCCGAAAAATAGCTATGACACGTAGCCAACAAAATAAGTCTTCACGTATGTTCCTCCCTGCGCACGGTAGCACACTGTTAGTCACTCCTAGCCTTTTCCAGTGGGAGTGGAAGCGGCCGCGAGCACTCCAACGATCAAGTCAGTATTTCAGTCAACCGGAAAGTGGTGCCCAACGGTAAGTTGGTCACCGAGACGCGGTTGAAAATGTATGTAAATATAGTGAAAGGCTTTTTTAGAGTTAGGACTAGAATACCAAGATTCAATCTCTCACCCCTTTCTTACTATAGTGCGGGGGTATTTATACTAAAGAAAGAAAAAGGAGAACCATTAGACGGGGGACAAGTGGCTTCGGATCCCGGATGGGCCATCCTTTTATAGACGTCAATCTGTCAATTCATAAGTTGACGGACATTAAATAGTTTCTGACATAACAACTGATTTGACCGTTTGTAGCCTACCACATGTCTCATCAATCAGGCCTTGAAAAGATATCCTTACAGAAGATCTTGATAGCGATGTGGCGAAGCTGATTGTTAATGAAACGAGTGCGGAGTGCGGGCCTTTGCATCCACCGTGAATGACGGATGAGCTTGGCTCTTCTTCCAAGTAGGGTAATAACGTTTCAGTTCGGTACGGTGGAATCGGTTCGTCCGACGTGAATTCAGTTCGACTGCCACGTGGATAATGCCAAATCATTTTGTCCAACACGTGGCGGACGAGGTGGATGGGCGAGGTGAAGGGCCTCTAAAGGCCCGTAACAAATTCAAATTCTGTTCACCTAAGAGAGGACTTAGAGGAGCATATATCATTTTTGGTTTTTACATTAAGGATTCAATTGTCAGTACTGTTACATCGGTTTGAATAGATCAATAGGAAACATGCCTTGAAGAGTGTACTTTGAACACCTCTCTGCCAAATTCGAAAGTCCCAACAGAGTTGATGATCATCTCCATATTTTTTTTCTACGCCAAGTTTCTAATATGCTTGAGTTTGTATTGAAATTTACATTCTTACTTACTTGACTGTTCTACATCTTGAAAGATGAAGTGAGAGATTAGATGTACTCTCCACTTTGGATCTTGGAGGGTAGATATTCGTCTGACAAGAAGGAAAGCGTGTGCACCGATAATGCTTCAATCTCGAACTTGAAT